>ML662453.1:5384239-5482266 GCA_007570785.1 Antilocapra americana
CCGGAGGGGAAGCATATGTAAACCCATGGTGATATCATGACAATGTATGGCAAAAACAATAAAAAAAAAAAAAGCACAGTCAGTAATTATGCAATATAACACTTTTCTGTCTGAAACTAATCAATTAAAATTCTACTATAACCAAGCAAAGTAATCAATCTTTCTACGTCTGCCTCTATGGTAATGTTACAGAATCAGAGAGAAAAGCCATGTTCAAGATTAGCCAGGAAGACAGATGGAGAGGGAATGCCAGTAGCAGGGCAGTGACACTGAAAGTGGGAAGGTAGGGTTTAACTGGGGCAGATTTGAAAGTCTGAATCAGGTGGCAGAAGCAAAGTGGGAAGCAGAGAGAGGAATCAGTGTTCAGCCAACCCCTCCAAGCACACTGTGTCCTCGTGTGTAGGTTCTGAGGCCAACTAAACCTCCGGGAAACCCTGGACTACAGAACTGCTAGGCTCTGAGCCATGGGAAAGTTCTAGCTTCCCGAAGACACTGGATTGTCCTCCTGAAACCCCTACCAGCCAAATCAAGGCTCTTAGTTCTGCTTTTCTCAGAACACCCTGAACTTTCCTTCACAGGATTTGAGCATAAGTTTATTTATGTGAGTAGTGAACCTTATAGTCAAGGGGATTCTGATAGAAAGGTTAAAATGGTCCCAGTTTATAGATGATCACAAAACTCAGAAGGACTCTGTAGACAGGCCCCCAAAACTGCTAGCCTGGTTAGCATTTCCAAACCTCTCCAAAAGTCAGTCCTGGATTGGACAAGTATGTGCAAAATCTCACAAGTGTCAGTTTATTATCATTCAGGTTCAGAATTACTGTAAATCATCTCATCAACCTCTTTAACTTTTATAATAGATTTTATAATTAGTGCCCTGAACCACAAGAAACAAAATAGAGCATAAGAGAGAGGACATATTTCTCCTTATTAAAAACCTTTGATTACAAATCTAGAGCAACTCCATAATCAAAAATAATGAAATTACTTGTAGGAGTGGACCTGCATTGCTCAGTCAACACTATTATGTCTGCTCTGCATAATCTGAAAACTGGAAGCTAATTATGTAACTATAAATGGGCTCACTTGTAACCCTTAATCCTCACAGCATTAACCAACTAATCTACTCAGCACACAATCTCACTCACCATGACAACCATAAAGCAACTGTCCTAAAAATGTATGCTTCTTCTCAATTTGCTCTTCCTCCTCAAACATCTGAATGTCCCTTTGATGGCCCATCTGAGTTCAGCTTCTAGCAATCAAAACAGTAGCTAGATAGAACCCTCCCAACCAATCTAATTATGAGTTAAAGAAAAAATAAAGAACAAAGAGGTGATCGTGAAAAAAAAAATCAGTCAATCTCTCAGGAGTCTAGAAAATAGGATTTCTCTCTAAAAATGTCAAAATGAATTTCTGACTTCTGCTAATCCATCACCAAAGCCTTAACGGGGCTTCTACCAGAACTGTATGCACAGGCTGTGAGGAATTGCTCCTTTGGTCTAATACCCTGACCAGCCCTCTTCTGTTTTCCAATCTGCTTGTGAAGTATTTTTGGTCCTAGAAACCAAAGCAGGTTATGCTCCTTCTCTTAGAAGAGAATTTTAGTCAAGAATGCCTTTAAAAAGAACCTCATATGAGTGAAAACATACAGTACTGTGAAGCCAAAAAAAAAAAAAAACCCAAATAAATCTAACAAAACAGAAATAGATCCACAGATACACAGAACAAACTAGTGGTTGCCAGAAGGGATGGATGCAATGGACAAAGTAGGTGAATGGATTGAGAGGTTCAAATTACTAGATATAAAATAAATAAGTCACAGGGTCATAACATACAGCACAGGCAATATAGTCAATAATGAGGTGTATGGTATGCGACACATAAAAAATCAAATCACTATGTTGTTACACCTGAAACTAATATAATATTGTAAGTCAACTATACTTTGATGAAATAAACAAAATAAGATAAAAATACTATGTATGATATTATAATGGTGGAAACATGCCCTTATACATTTGTCCGAGTCCTCATGACAATAAGAGTGAACCTTTAAGCAAATGATGGACCTTGGGTGATTACGACTTGTCAAGGTAGGTTCACCAGTTGTAACAAATGTACCACTCTGATGAGGATGTTGATAATGGGGGAAGTTGTGCATGTGAGGGGCAGGGAGTATATAGAAAACTTCCATACCTCTCTCTTAATTTTCCTGTAAATGCTAAAAGTACTCTTTAAAAAAAGAAAGAAATATTTACCCCAAAGGAGTTTCCTTACCCAAAACGTTTATCGTGGAGCACTGGTTTTTGTTCCATTGTCATCATTATCAACAGAGCACACAAGGGTAGGAAAGGTGAGCTTTGAGAGTCTCCCTGAAGGGGTGAGGAGCCCTTGTAGACAACCCCGTGTTTACTCTGTCTTACTTCACAGGGAAGCTTAACCACCTGTTCTTTGAAAGGGTCTCCCCACAGGCACTTTTATCCCCTCTCCCACTGTTCATCCTCATTCCCACTGTTAAGTACTAAAGAGATCGATACCATTAAGTAGGTCATGAGGTTGAAACCTTATGATGAACAAGCTTCTTTATGAAGATAATCCCCATTTCACTAAAAGCTTTACATCCTGGGGAAACGAAAACAAAAACTACCCTTGTCATGACTCACCAAAAAAAAAAAAAAAAACAGACTAAAAGGTGTTTGTAGTACGCTATGCATTTTAGGGTCTGTTCACTCACAATGATCCTGCTTTCTTTGGGACATTCCCCTGAGAGTATCTTTTTTCTTTTTTTCCCTGTAATGACAACAGCATCATAGCGCTGTGATGGCTATAACTGATTGGCCAGAAGCTGGCATCTGAAGGAAGCTGGACCAACTAAGTGTGCACCTTCAGAAATCTGGGTGGACCTCTGAGATGTTCAGTCAGTTCCTGGGTTGTGATGGATAATGGTGGGAGTGGAAACACTGTGTTGTCCACAATCCAGAAGGGAGGCCTCCAAGCTTCTACTGCAGAAACCCATTAACTATCCCTAATTCCCAGTCATCTCAAAGCACAGCTCTTCATTTTTTCCCAGCACCTGTGAGATACCACAAATTCTTTTTTCTATAAGCTAGCTACCTCACTTCATTTATATAATAAATAATGACTTATTTAATGCCTCTTTTGCTAAAAATTCATTTGAGTGGCACCAAGTGAAGCCAATTATTTCTGGTCTTATTTCTGACACAGGTAACCATCACTGCCTGTGTTGTTGGAGAGGGTATAGAATAATTCAACTCTCCCCACTCTTCCCTATGAAGGAACACATTATGTCCAGTCTCAGTATCTTCTCTGATCTTGCATTTATGCTCTTGTTTGGATTGGCAAAGCAAGCTATACAGAACTTTGTTCTCTTTCTCTACAAATTTGCTGATTTTATCTTGAAAGATTATAACTCCCCATATGATTATAGAAGCAAATTCTGGGAAACTATGTAGAAGGACCCTGGACTTTGATGTGAATCACAGCTCACCAATCAATTCACTGTCTTTCTCAGACGTGTGTGTATGCATTTTAGTTGCTCAGTCACGTCTGAATTTTTGTGACCCCAGGGACTGTAGTTTGCCAGACTCCTCTGTTCATGAATTCTCCAGGGAAGAATACTGGAGCAGGCAGCCATTCCCTTCTCCAGGGGATCTTCCTGATCCAGGGACTGAATCCATGTTTCCTTCATTGCAGGCAGATTCTTTACCATCTGAGCCATCAGACCTGCACTGCTATAATTTAGTAGATGGCAGCTACAGTTAACTTGACAAACAACTAGGTGGCCACCAGCCAGGTACTTGTGTAACTTTTTATGTTTTTCTTTCTTCTTATTTTTCATAAACCCCTTGGCACCTCATGCATAAAAGAAAGGATTAAAGAATGAATAAAGGTATAGATAAATAAATGAGATTCCTGTGTGAGGTCCAAAGATTGAATAACGTTATTCTCCTCTGTGAAACCCAGCAGAAGAAACACGCATATATATGCATACATAGAAGAATTGATGCTTTTGAACTGTGGTGTTGGAGAAGACTCTTGAGAGTCCCTTGGACTGCAAGGAGATCCAACCAGTCCATCCTAAAGGAAATCAGTCTTGAATATTCATTGGAAGGACTGATGCTGAAGCTGAAACTCCAATATTCTGGTCACCTGATGTGAAGAGCTGACTCATTTGAAAAGACCTTGATGCTAGGAAAGATTGAAGGCGGAGGAGAAGGGGAAGACAGAGGATGAGATGGTTGGATGGCATAACCGACTCAATGGACATGGGTTTGGGTGGACTCCGGGAGTTGGTGATGGACAGGGAGGCATGGTGTGCTGCGGTTCATGGGGTCACAAAGAGTCGGACATGACGGAGCAACTGAACTGAACTGATACACACATACAAATATGTTTCTTACTATTCAGTATCATATGTTTAGGTCTAAGTTTGTGCAACATGTATATAATAGATATGTATATATCATAGGAAATACATATGTTCATATATATATACGTATATACACATATAATGGTATATAGATGTACATATATATGTATATAAATGTGTATGTGTGTGTGAGAGAGTCACTCTGTCTTGTCTGACTCTGCAACCCTCAGGCTTCTCTGTCCATGGAATTCTTCAGGCAAGAATACTGGAGTGGGTTGCCATAGCCTTCTCCAGGGAATCTTCCCTACCCAGAGATGGAACCCAGGACCCCCACATTGCGGGCAGATTCTTTACCATCTGATCCACCAGGGAATCCCATAAATATATGTATATACATGTAAATATATATGTATATATCATAGGAAACATGCATAAGAAAGCAAATATTTTTATCCCTCATGCATGTCCTTAGAAGGAACTAATCAGGAATACTTTAAAATGAAGGCAAAAACCACATGATTCAAGGAGATAAATTAAACTCATGAGCTGGTCTGTATTCTGCCCATTTAAAATAATTTAACATGAGCTTCAAAGTGATATTGTAACCAGGTTCACTTCATTGAACCTATTTGCATATTCATCTGAATGCAAAGCACCAGATTAAACTGAATTGCTGTTTAGCTTTCTTCTCTGGAGTTCTCCACAGGATCCACCTCTTGCTGACAGGCACACCAAAGCCCCTAGGGAAGCATTTACAAAATGGGTTTACAAATTTGTTTATCTGCAATACCCTCCTCACCAAAACAAAAACTGTCACCAGGATCCTGCAACAGAAGCAACTCTTGCCATTTAATTAGCTTCTCCTACTCATCCTTCATTCCATTCTTATTCTGTACACTTTTAATTTGAGCTTATCATTATCCTATTTAACATTTTAAAAGTTATTTCATGTGTGTAGCAAGATACTGAATATTCATTAGGCCCCTCTTACACACTTAGCTTTATGTTAGGCTTTGTGTAGGCTCAGACAAAAGTTTTAATGCATTGTTTTCATATTAGAAGAATAAAACATACACATATTAACATTTCAAATAATATAAAAGGATATTAGTTTGACCCAGTTCACCCCATTTTCAATACATCCTCTGAGTTTTAGCCACTTTTAATTATTTCTCCTTCATCCTCCCAGAAAGTACATGTTTGTATGCATAAGGCTGAGTATATAAAGGACACCCTCTGATGTATACATCTCTCTCTCTATTCCCTAGTAAATTTAATCTTCAAAATAGCACATAACACTGATTTTTAATAAAACAAGTGTCTGACAATATATTCTTTAACTCACCAGCCCTTGATATTTTTTTTCCCATTAATCCACTCTAGTGTTAGTCACTCAGTCATGTGAGACTCTTTCTGACCCCATGGACTGTGGCCTGCAACACTCCTCTGTCCATGGCATTTTCCAGGCAAGAATACTGGAGTGGGTAGCCATTCTCTTCTCCAGGGGATTGTCCCAACCCAGGAACCAAACCCAGGTCTCTTGCATTGCAAGCAGATTCCTTACTGTCTGAGCCACGAGGGAATCCATTCTAGCTTGGATATTTAACTCTATGTATGGCTTGTCACTTCAACTTCTACTGCATTAAGCAACATTTGGTCACGTTCCGATTTAAACATATTGAATGAACTTACTTCTGAAACGTTAGGCCCATCTTGAAAAGGATTACTCTATAGCTTGTCTATTTTAGAATTCTACTATATTTTACTGGTTTTTTTTTTAAGGAAAGGCAATTGATAGCACTAGGATAGGCTTAACCAATGATTTTAACACTGGATCTGAAATGCTATGAGAAATATTTTTAAAATCCCATTTATATATCACATGTTCCTTCATTCACTTATTTTAGAATAGTTGCCTAATACTCACCACACCCAGGGAGCCAGGGTTTCCCTGGTGGGTGCAGTGGTAAAGAATCTGCCTTCCAACACAAGAGACATGGGTTCAATCCCTGGGTTGGGAGATCCCCTGGAGAAGGAAATGGCAATCTGCTCCAATATTCTTGCCTGGGGAATCCCATGGACAGAAGAGCCTGGTGGGCTCTGGTCTGTGGGGTTCCAAAGAGTCAGACATGACTGAGCACCAGCACCACCAGAGAGCCTTGGGAAAGGGAGAAGTGCTAGCTTTAGAAAGATCGTGGACTCTGTGGATGAGGGCAAGGGTGGGATGATATGGGAGAATGGCATTGAAACATGTTAATTATCATATGTGTAATCAATCACCAGCCCAGGATTGATGCTCGGGGCTGGTACATCGAGATTTCCCGGGGGGAGGGGGGAGGGAGGGAGGAGGGAGGGGGATTCTGGAGGGGGATCATATGTAAACCCATGGCGATATCATGTCATTGTATGGCAAAACTAATAAAAAAAGAAAGAAAGAAAGATCAGAGGAGGAAAGGAGGGCCCATACCTCAAAAAGTATGCTCAGGTGGGACTAGCAGGGAGCAGTCCCATTTGCACCCATGGAAAGCTACAGCTTGTGCACAGAAAACAGATAAGGAGAAAATCCGAAAGTAGCCATTTGGAAACCCAGGTCAACTCTGCAGGTCACCTATGTTTTCATAGGAAAGAGAGAAGCTGCTTGAGTGAGATTTAGATGTTATAAAGAAACAAAGCTGCTACAGAAGTCAGTTCATCTGTCATAGAGATTTCTATGACAACTGCTATTACTGACAGTGTTAAAATAACTACATATTTACACTGTCCAACAATAGATGTAAGAGAGTTTTAAAATGATAATACCAGTTTCATAACTAACAATCAGAAGCCTGAATAACCTTTAAAATGTGTTTGCAACTCTATTTGTTCTTAAAATGTATTACACTAAATATATGTAGTCAAAGATTGCTTCTAAGCTACTTAAAATAATTTATTTTCTCCATGGTTAATATCGTCAACTTTATATATACAGTTAAGTGCATTCACTTTGCTTTTTAATTTGTAAATACTCTACAATGTCTTTTCAATTCAATTTAATTTTTAAAATGTAAAGAATTTATGTTCCCAAAGTCAACATTATTTTAAAAAGGTGTTTTCAGAGAAAGCTTGCTTTAATATCTGTTCCCTTTTTTGAGTGTTTTACTAAATACATCTGCATAGATATACACAAATGGTTGCAGATCAAATGTACTCTTCTGAACCTTGCTTTTTAAAAAATAATTTTATTTATTTATGTTTGACTGTACTGGGTCTTCCTTGCTGTGCATGGGCTTTTCTCTTGTTGGGGTACATGGGCTCCTCATTGCAGTGGCTTCTTTTGTTGCAGACCATGGGCTCTAGGGCGTGAAGGCTTTGGTGGTTGGAGTGCATGGACTCTGAAGCACAAGCTCAGTAGTTGTGGTGCATGGGCTTAGTTGCTCCCGTGGTATGTGGGATCTTCTAGGATCAGGGATCAAACTCGTATCTCCTACAGTGGCAGGCAAATTCTTGACCAATGAGTCAGCAGGGAAGCCCTGAATATTGCCTTTTTCACTTAACAATACATCCTCAAGATCACTCCATATCAGCTGACAGTGTCCTCATGGCTTTTTGTGACTGCATAGTATTCCACTGGGGGAATGAACTACTTTACATTCAGCCAGAACCCTATGAATTGATATCTGTAACATTTCTAAGTTTATGGGTTAAAGCATTTTTAACTGTTGGATTATATGGATACAACAGAACTGATTTAGCTAGTATCATATTTCTAAACATGTAAGTTATTTCTAATATCTTCCCATTACAAAAAAAAATCCTCTAAGCAATAATTCTTTAGCAAACTCTATGCAGATCCTAAATTATTTTATAGAATAAGCTTATAGAAGTGAAATTTCTGGTTTAAAACTTTTACATGTTTAATGTTTTATCTCCATTGATTTAAGTCCTATTTGACAGCCTATAGAATAGTCCTGAATTTGACCATTCAGTAATATCATTCTGTCATCCTGAACATAAAGTTTTTTTCAAATCTTACAGATATCAAAAATTTACAGATATCAAAAAGCTGCATTAAAATATAAATGAAAACTATTCTAATATATGAATCTATTCTCCACCATGAAAAAATGGCATTGGGTTCTTATATCTATAACATGGCAAACAGTTTGCTGTATCAAACTGAATAAATAAATTAATGCAAGTTTTGATTGAAAGTGTCATATAAATGAATTTTATCTTCAGAGATTGTTTCAATTTAAGTAGTTATTGAAACATAATGTGAATATTTATTTTCGGTTATAAGAACAAGTCTTTCCCTGTTTTATATATGCCCTTTTGCCTTTGGTACAAATGTGGAAAACTTTGAATCTATTGCCAAGTTCCTTAGAAATCTGAAGTTTGAATTTTCTGAAAAAAATGAATGTGTTCTACACCATTCTCATTGAGAAGCCACCAGTAGGGATAAAGTCATCTCTGAGTCAAGTGTAGAAATTCAAGAAGGAAAGAGAGTTGGGATGTCTTCCTTCCTCTAGACAGTCATAAGAGGAAGTGACTAGAGAATTCCACATAAAGCCATTTTGTAGAGGAAGCCCTGGAGGAAACTGAAATGACTAGTCAATGTTTAGATTCTGACCAGCGAAACGCATAATGAACCTAGTGTGTACCTAGGGAACCACATACCCAGTGACAGACTATAAACAAATCAGCCAACACCTGAGAGACAGCTGGTATAAAGATAAAAGAGCTACTGTTTACCAAAGATAGATTCATCAGAACAGAGATTCTTGGCCAGCAGAAACTACTGGTACACAAGATCCCAAATAAACTATCTGAGGAGCCATCTTATAGAATATTTATATGAAAGTAACTGTGCTACAGACCTCATCTGAGCTTCACAGCAAGTACAATTAAAGGAATAAAAGATGAGGTGGGGTGGGGGACAGATAGAAGATAGACAATATGAGAAAAAAGACTGTAAGCGCAGAGCTCCACTGAATGGAGCAAATAATTCTGGTAGGTGGAGATTCTAGCGATAGAGACTCTCTGCCCTAATCAGTAAACTGAAACATCTTAACGAAATAATAATTCATATTGTAAGGCAAGACAAGAAAACTGTAAACATACAGTTTTTATCTACCAGTTTGGGCCCCCTCCCTCCCCTCTGGTGTGTGTTGTGTGCTGCATTATCCATCAACCAGACCTCCCCAAATGCAGAAATACCTGCTCAACCATAAAGATTAATTTTTCTTCTTTCAGAGCCAGCCACATAACTCCTTAGAAGATAACATTGCTTTCTCAATTGTGTAAGGGATCATAATGATCCACCACTTGCCATGTAACTGCAGATATCTTTGGTGAACTTTATGAATAATACCAGTGTATCTTTTCCCTTAAAGATAGCAATTGGTACAGGACAGACTCAGTCAGATGACCTGAGAAGATACTGGTCCACATCTAATGAAAGTTCTGAGCTTAAATACACAGGACTTTATTAATGTTACTAGCTGTATTACTTGTATCCTGCCTATTTTACCAGGTTATTATTTCTTGCCTTGCCAGATGTGTGACTGAGCCTCTAATAAAAATAATGACGACTGATGACTAGGCAACTTGAAATGACTGATCAACTATATAGTCATATAAGGTCAATGGTTGTTATGGCATAACTCTGGATATGGGAAGGAGCAACAAGAGGGAGCCATTTGCAGGACCATAACAGACTAGCAAGACAGATAGTCCAGAGGCTTCTGGATGCTGTTAACAGGGCTAGTTCAGTAATAGCACAATAAGTGGCCTATCAATGAAATCCTTGCCTGACCTGAGAATGAGCATTTTGAATACCATGGGACACACTGATGATGAAATATCTCCCAAGCCCCGGTTGAAATTAAGACTGAAAGGGAGGGACTATAAAATCAACAACATGGCCCACCATTCAGCTCTACAAGAATTAAGTCATTAGCCACAGCAGTCACTGACCTGTAGCACACCCTGAAAGGCTTTCAGGGTGAGGATCAGGACAAGACATTTTGTGCTCTGGGAAAACTGGTAGAACTGACTTTTAGACAGATATGCTCAGGAGAAAATTTTGTGAGAAGCACTAAAACCATTAACTTAGAAATACTATTTCTTGCAAACAGCAATAACCTTCTATCAAGATGTAGGCTTGAACTGCATCCACCCCTTGGCCAATATCACACATATACTGACCTCTCCCTTACCTCCTTGGAACAGTTTTCAGAGCTCTCTGGGTTATGATCCTCAGGTTGGCACAAGTAAGTTTTTCCATTTCTTTCTTAGATTGACTATTGATTAAATTTTTTCTTGACAGTCTTACAGGGCCAAACACAAGACATCAGTGACTGAAGCCAGCCACATGACAGGAACAATGAGTACACTGAGGCGCTAAGGGTGATCTCCCACCTAAAGACAGCAGGGGCCATGCTGGCTTAGCTAGTTGCCTCTAAGGAATTTGGGTCCAGTATTGCTATACTGCAGGTCTTCCCTCATGGGGATTCCCAGGTGGCACCAGTGATAAAGAATCACCGGCCAATACAGTAGACTTAAGAGATATGGGTTCAACCACCAGATCAGGATGATTCCCTGGAAGAGGGCATGGCAACCAATTCTGGTGTTCTTGCCTGGAGAATCCCATGGACAGAGGAGCCTGAAAGGCTACAGTTCATGGGGTAATGAAGAGTTGGACATGACTGAAGCGACTTAGCCCACATGCACATTGCCATACTGTCTGACTTTTTTCAAGAAAAGCTAGAAAACTTCTGTGTGAAGAAATCAAACCATTGTGCTACCAACACAATTTTTTAAGTTTTAAAAAATTATATACAGGCCAATCAAAACATGTCCACAGGGCCCTAATTTTCTATCTCTATATTTGTCCTCAGGCAACTGGGCCTTACCATCCTCTTCTCCCAAAAGGAATAAAAGAAGCTCAGAAACAATGAACATTACAAGGAGAAACCAACTATTTTTTAAGGGCAATAAATAATTCTTCTTTACCTTTTTTTTGTTTTGTTTTGTTTTTTTGTTTTTTGTTTGTTTGTTTTTTTTTTACTTTTTGCCCTGGTCCATTTAGTCAGGCTTTATTTTATTTATTATTTTTTTTTTTGCTCATTGCCTGGCACATTTTATTTATTTTTTTTAAATTTTCTTTACTTTATTGTGTTGGTTTTGCCATACAATGATATGAAACCGCCATGGGTTTACATATGCTCCCCCTCCAGAACCCCCCTCCCTCCTCCCTCCCGATTCCCTCCCCCTCTTATTTACCTTTGAATTGCACAAGCTTTGTGGCATCCCAACTTAACAATGTTAGCTCAAAATAACTTAAAATATTTTTTACTTTGTAAAAAAAAAAAAATGCAAAGCTGAAATAGGACTATCACTTCCCAAATTTCAAACTGGTTCTTAATGGTGCAATTCAAGCCTTTTTCATCTTGCTAATGAAAATAGTACACTGACAAGGCATTTCATGCATTCAAAGGTGCTGACACAGCCCTCTGAAAAGAAAAGACCCATACCTTCCAATAATCAGTTGAGGTGATCAAATATTTTGTGACTGCATAGATAGAAAACATTACCTGCAAGGTCAGCCTCATATATTTTGAGAGCACAGAGTGGAGTTGATATTTTATAGAAGACTATTAGCTGTATTTCTATCTCTTTTCAAAGGCAATAGCTATTTTTAATCTGAAAAATTTTTTTTCTATATATTGAAAAAAAAAAAAAAAAAAACACCCTACCTCTCACAACCCCAGTTCTGCAAATAACAACTTTTTTAGAACGAGGGAATTTACAGTGGAAAACACACTGGAGGTCATTCAGGTCAAACCCCTGATTCAGTGGGGAATTCATGCTGTAGAACCTCAATAAATGACCAGTAGTCTCTGATTAAGTAACTGGTGAAACTGAACCAAGCCTCTAAGGATTTAGGCTCACATGCAGAATAGTAAAACTGTGACCTGGAACGCTTTCTCTCTCTCCCCATCTCAAGTCCACACATAACAAAGTGAAAGATCCTGGCTTCCCTGGAGGCTCAGTGGTAAAGAAACTGCCTGCCAATGCAGGAGATACAGGTTCTATCCCTGGGTCAAGAAGATCTCCTGGAGAAGGAAATGGCAACCCACTCCAGTATTCTTGCCTGGGAAATCTCATGGACAGAGGAATATAGTCCATGGGTTGCAAAGTGTCAGACACAACTCAGCAACTAAACAACAACAAGGATTTTGGCTTGTATGCAAAATGGTAAAACTGTGGCTTGGAATGCATCTCTCACCCCATCCCTGCTATTAACTCTCGCTATCATGATCTGCTCTCTCTTTAGTAATCCTCAGCACCTACAAACACCCAATGGGCTGGCGTCCCAAGCATCGTTTGTGACTCACAAGTATCTGATTATTTAAAGCAGTGAAATATCACATTTGGCACCTCTCCTGAGAGGCAGCTGCTGTGTTTAGCTGGTGTGTGAGCAGTTAGTGGGTCCTGCCCACTGACAGGCCAAGTCAGAAATAGTCAGTGCCCACGTCAGCAGTCAAAACTACACGGTTTCTCTGAAATCCCCAAATCTGTGGGACTAATGTGGCCAAAACAGGAAACAGAAACCTGTGTGGAAAACAGAAAGGCAAACCACCTTTCGAGTTTGATAGCCTTTTGGTCCCCTTAAAGAAGAACAGATCACTTGTCCTTATAGAACTGATCTGAAATTTGAATCTGTGTTGAAGATATATTACCATCATAAGTCAAATGAATATATTGTGGCCCATTTATTTCAAAACCAAAATAAATTATTTCAATTTTTACAGAAAAAAATATATTTTCTATGGAAACTGGACATTTTAAAATATTGATTTAATGTGGTGTAGAATTTCGAATAGTAAAGGTATCTGTGGTTTCTAGGGCTCTTAAAATAATGTTCTGGAAGCTAGCTGTCTTCATTTCCATGGCATAGCTATTAATTTTTGGATAGTTACATATTATTAAAATATCTTCCAATTAATGTCTTGTCCTTTCACTTTCTTTACTTGTTAATTTATACAAAAAAGCACTTAATTTGATGCATTCAGTTTTATTAATCTTTTCTTGTACATTTTATTTCTTATGTATTTAAGAAATATTTTCCATCCTAACGTTTAATATAGTGTTTGATATTTTTCTCCTAAAATATTTACAGCTTTGCCTTTCAGAAATAAGCCTCATGTGAGGTAAGACTCAAATTCTATTTCTGTCAGCATGATAACAAATTGTTAGACCTATATTCTCACTGACTGATGATGTCATATCAGTTGCATATAAACATGTCATAAATGCAGATTCTGCTTTGGGCTCTCAATCCTTATTCAGGAGTCACTTTCTCTATGGAGCATAAATACCACTTCATTAAATGCTCAAAATGCAGACTAAGTCAGTATCATAGAGAGCAAGTTCCCACACCACATTTTTCTTCAGGAAAGTTTTGGCCATTTTTCTTTCCCTCAAATTTTTAGAATCAGCTAGTCACATTTCTCAAAAATCTCTATTGGTACTTTTATTAAAATTGTGTTGAATCTCTAGCTTAATTTGTAGAGAACAGGCATCTTTTGATGCTAAATTTTCTAATTCACTAATTAAATATCTTTATTTATTCTGTTTTTCCTTAATGTCTTTGAAGAAGTTTTATAATTTTCTCTATAAAAGTCTTATGCAAAATAGAATCCAACAACACATTAAAAAAATCATACATCATGATCAAGTAGGCTTTATCCCAGGGATGCAAGGATTCTTCAATATTCGTAAATCAATCAATGTAATACACCACATTAACAAATTGAAAAATAAAAATCACATGATTATCTCAATAGATGCAGAGAAAGCCTTTGACAAAATTCAACATCCATTTATGATAAAAACCCTCCAAAAAGTAAGAATAGAAGGAACATACCTCAACATAATAAAAGCTATTTATGACAAACCCACAGCAAACATTATCCTCAATGGTGAAAAACTGGAAGCATTCCCCCTGAAATCAGGAACAAGACAAGGATGCCCACTCTCACCACTACTTTTCAACATAGTTTTGGAAGTCTTGGCCACAGCAATCAGAGCAGATAAAGAAATTAAAGGAATCCAGGTTGAAAAAGAAGTAAAACTCTTTCTGTTTGCAGATGACATACATGATCCTCTATATTGAAAACCCTAACGACTCTACCAGAAAATTACTAGAGCTAATCAGTGAATATAGCAAAGTTTCAGGATACAAAATCAACACACAGAAATCCCTGGCATTCCTATACACTAACAATGAGAAATCAGAAAGAGAAATTAAGGAAACAATTCCACTCACCATCGAAACAAAAAGAATAAAATACTTAGGAGTATTTCTACCTAAAGAAACAAAAGACTTGTATATAGAAAACTATAAAACACTGATGAAAGAAATCAAAGAGGACACAAACAGATGGAGAAATGTGCCGTGTTCGTGGATTGGAAGAATCAATATAGTGAAAATGAGTATACTACCTAAAGCAATCTATAGATTCAATGCAATTCCTATCAAGCTACCAGAGGTCTTCTTCAAAGAATTAGAACAAGTAATTTCTCAATTTGTATGGAAATACAAAAAACCTCGTATAGCCAAAGCAATCTTGAGAAAGAAGAATGGAACTGGAGGAATCAACCTACCTGACTTTAGGCTATACTACAAATCCACAGTCATTAAGACAGTATGGTACTGGCACAAAGACAGAAATATAGATCAATGGAACAGAATAGAAAGCCCAGAGATAAATCCACGCATCTATGGACACCTTATCTTTGACAAAGGTGACTGTGCTTTTAATTTGTAAAGTTTTTAGTCTTAAAAACGTGATGGAGAGCAGGAGGAAGGACAGACAATGTGTGGACTGGGGTGATACATAAAGACATCTGGGAAAACAGGAGGAATGCTTTGCAAGTATATAGTCTGCCATGTAACAAGGTACATGTGTGCTACCTGGAGACAGTACCAGGGAGAGAGGAAGGGAGGTTTCTACCCTCTTAGGTAGTTAAAATGAGAAACATCTATGTCAGTTTCCATGTCCCAAAGAATTACCTGTTACTTTGAATTCATTTAAGATAATCCTTTTACCCCTAATAAAGATAATTTTGGTGATATGTTGTTAACATATACAAGAATAAAAAGAAGGAAAAAAATGATAGATAATCTCACCATCCATAGATAATCACTGATACATTTTAGGTGCTTCTCCTGTAGAGAAGTAGCTTGTTGAGAAGCTTTCTGGGGAGGAAGTTCATCTTAAATTGGACAAATGTTAAAATGTCATATTTCTATCATACTTTTACTCTCTATATGTTTATTTAAAGTGGGATTTCTGTGAAGTGAAAGTGAAAGTCGCTCAGTCATGTCCGACTCTTTGCCATGGACTATACAGTTCATGGAAGTCTCCAGGCCAGAATACTGAAGTGGCTAGCATTTCCATTCTCCAGGGGATCTTCCCAACCCAGGGATCAAACCTAGATCTCCCACATTGCCAGCAGATTCTTTACCAGCTGAGCCACAAGGGAAGCCTGGGATTTCTATAGGTGACATTTTTAATTAAATTATTTGATTTTGTTAGCTGTTGTAATTTTTGTGTTTATTTAAGTCCAGGAACTTGGCAGATCTCTTATTAACTCTTCAGTTGATTTGAGATAATTATTAAGTGAATTATTTAAATTCCATGTAAGTTTTTTTTTACTTGAATAATGCAATTATGAGTTCAAAGAAGATACTGGATAAGTATGAGAGGAGGTTGACAAAGATGATAAATATGAAAAAAGTTTTAAAAACTTCAAATATATGCTGATTTACCTAGTATTCAGAGATGTACTTTATTAATATTGATTTAATCATTGAAAGGTCTCAGTATTATTTTTAACTTTACTTATAATAAAAATGGATACTTTACATTTTAAAAAGCACATGTGGATATATTACTTCATTTAATTAATACCACAACCCATCTTGGAAGGTAACAGTCACATAATTGATGGAAACTCTGGGACTTTCAGAAATTAACTCCCAAATTTACATAGTTACGTGATGGGCAACCCAGGACTCAGACTTGGGACTCTTTAACCAAGTCTTGTGTGCTCTTTATGCTGTATCACAGATAAGAATAAAGACAAAAATCACTTGAAATGGTGCCCCCATCACACAAAATTCCTAAATGGTTGTAGATCTGATTCTCCTTCCAGGAAAAGGAGCTTGCAACCAGAGTGTTTCTCCACTAGAGGGCACCACTCTGAATTCACCGTTCTGCAGTAGAGCTCAGGGAGATAAAAATGTAAAGTGTCATTGAACACTCTAAGCTCTCTTTCATCAGCTTTATAGCACCTGGTTGAAACTCTAAAGCCGTAGGCATAAAAATGCAATGAAAAACACTTTTAATTCCAAGTGGAAAAAAATTAAAGTTTTGCTTTTCCCTGCTTGTCAATGCTTTCCTTGTGATGTGTATTGACATTTTGGCGCCAGTTAGAACATGTTGTTTCACTCTGAAGTAAAGCTTTTCCTTGTCTCTGATGTTTGCAGAATTGGCATGAAGAAGGAACATACCAGTTCTGTTTTTTAAACACATTATTTTTGTTGACCTAGCAGACTCCAGGCAAATTAATATACCTTGAATGAGTCAATGGTTCTCATTTACTAGAGTTGATGCAAATTAAAGCATGAAATAATAATTTATAGAAATTCCCTGAGGCACAGGAGATCAACCCTGGAAAAGACAAATTCCTTACTTTATAGGTAATTAAACCAAGTCACAGAATAGGAAATGACATGTGCTTTTACCCAGCTAACCTGAACCGAGGCTGACCTGAAACCCAGATCCTAGGTTTCAAGGGTCCCAGCCTGTTCACACACCTGAGCATAAAGTGTTTCAGTGACACTGGTCACAGAATACTTTGGTGCTCTGATTCTGTCAGAGTACATCCTTCTCCTCTTCCCCTTCTCATTTGCTTTCCCACCTGGGAAACTTCCTCTCTGGCTTTCCCTTGCTGAAATTAAATTTCTTTGTGGTAAGAGAGTTTAGAAGCTGAGGAAGGATTTTAGGAAGGAACTAAGCCTTAGCTTCATGAAGCAAAAAAAAAAAAAAAGTATGGTATTTTAAGTTACAGCAGCAGAGGCCTGCACAACACAGCAAATCAAAAGATTCTAAAAGACTAGACCTCTAAGAGGAAAACAGTGTACATACACTGGTATATGTGTATGTGTCTGGACTGAACAGCCATGAGGTTCCTGATGTGGCTTGCCCCATATTCCTTGTCCCCTGGGGAACCGGCCAGTGTTGTGCAACGTCCTTTCTCACCTCCTCGTGTCATGCTCTGTTGTCTCCAAATATTTATATTCCACCTCCTTTTATTTGTGGTTCTTTTATATGTGACAGCTACTAACAAACTAAGGGAAAATGATAAAGGGTCTTATTTAAATGAAAAATGCCAGACTGTAGTATAAACAAGAAGGTAGTATAGCATTCTCAGCTAAAAATTTAAAATAGGAGGTATTTAATAATAAGAATTTTTAAAACATAAGAAACTGGGACTTCAACTCATTTTGGATTCCTCACAAACACCACTTAGAGATTCACTCACATTTCTGAATTCATATACCAGACATTTCCTCCACCCTCTACCATATATAAGAGATGATGAGAGGATTTTTCTGATTTTCCCCTAGTACAGAAATTTGCAACAATTCTGAGGTCATGCACTAATGCATTCATTCGATGTAGAGGTATTACATTGCCCCCGGAATATTACACCTTGGTAGGTTTTGTAGCTGGAAATCCACGGATGGTTGATAACAGAGTCCTGTTCTCTATAACCTTGCATTGAGGGAGGGTGTTTTTCTGGGAAACTGACATGCAAAAAAATATGCCTATGGTGTGGTATATGTTACACTTTAGAAGTGCCTGGAAAGTGCTATGGGACTAGAGTGAGAGAAAACTGAACACTGCATATGACAAGTGAAGCAGACTTCTTGGAGACGATGAGCCTAGCACTCACAGAGACTCCAATGTGAAGGGGCAGGCGATGCCACTCAGGGAAAGGGGTAGCATGGGCTAGAGTACTGGGCTTCTTTAAGTCTGGCCTTGTCTACCACATGGAGTTCCTGAGGGTGGGATCTGATCAGCCGTGGTTTCTTAAGGGGAAATTTTGGAAACACTGATGCACTTCAGGAAGCTGATCAGACAGGTACTTTAATGTTATCAAGGTCATGTTCTCTTTGCAAATTATTTATTAGCCTCTTTTAAAGTATTTGTTATTGTCATGTATTTTGGTTTTAATCATTAACTATAGAGTGGCAGGGGATAAGTCTATTTGGTCAGGTAACAGACCGTTGTTGTATCCAGTTGACCGAAAATCTACCTTAGCATTATGCTGGGTATCTGCCTTACGTGACATCAGGACTGGTTGAAGGTAGAGATGTGAAAGAGAAGAAAGTTCAACAAAATTTAAATGTCCCTTGAATGTACTTGCATCATCAGCTTTGATGAAACACTAAAGCTAAAATATTTCTCATGTGATAAAGATCTTGACCACAAAAGTATGAGTTCAAGAAAACACAGAACACTCCTTATGTCAGTCAGTTCTAAAATCATGTATGTAAGAGGGTTCCCTTTTCTCCACATCCTTTCCAGCATTTATTGCTTGTAGACTTTTGGATGGCAGCCATTCTGACTGGTGTAAAGTGGTACCTCATTGTGGTTTTGATTTGCATTTCTCTGATAATGAGTGATGTTGAGCATCTTTTCATGTGTTTGTTAGCCATTTTTATGTCTTCTTTGGAGAAATGTCTGTTGAGTTCTTTGGCCCACTTTTTGATTGGGTCGTTTATTTTTCTAGCATGGAGCTGCAGGAGTTGCTTGTATATTTTTGAGATGAATTGTTTGTCCGTTGCTTCATTGGCTATTATTTTCTCCCATTCTGAAGGCTGTCTTTTCACCTTGCTTATAGTTTCCTTTGTTGTGCAGAAGCTTTTAATTTTAATTAGGTCCCATTTTTTTATTCATGCTTTTATTTCCGATATTCTGGGAGGTGGGTCATAGAGGATCCTGCTTTGGTTTATGTCGGAGAGTGTTTTGGTGGGAATGCAAACTAGTACAGCCACTATGGAAAACAGTGTGGAGATTCCTTAAAAAACTGCAAATAGAACTGCCATATGACCCAGCAATCCCACTGCTGGGCATACACATCAAGGAAACCAGAATTGAAAGAGACACGTGTACCCCAATTTTCATTGCTGCATTGTTCACAATAGCCAGGACATGAAAGCAACCTAGATGCCCATCAACTGACGAATGGATAAGAAAGCTGTGGTACATATACACAATGGAATATTACTCAGCATTAAAAAAAAATTCATTTGAATCAGTTCTACTCAGGTGGATGGAACTGGAGTCTATTATCCAGAGTGAAGTAAGCCAGAAGGAAAAACAACAATACAGTATACTAACGCATATATATGGAATTTAGAAAGATGGTAACGAGAACCCAGCATGCGAGACAGCAAAAGGAACGCAGATGTATAGAACAGACTCGTGGACTTTGTGGATGAGGGCAAGGGTGGGATGATATGGGAGAATGGCATTGAAACATGTTAATTATCATATGTGTAATCAGTCGCCAGCCCAGGATTGATACTCGGGGCTGGTGTACCGAGATTTCCTGGGGGGAAGGAGGAGGGAGGGAGGAGGGAGGGGGATTCTGGAGGGGGAGCATATGTACACCCATGGCGATATCATGTCATTGTATGGCAAAACTAATAAAAAAATAAAATAAAATATTAGAAATTAAGTATTTAGAGCATTTTAAAAACTGTAGTCTTCTACCATTGCAAAGTGGTTTGACTAATGCTTTTCCAGCAAAAAGAAAAAAAGGAAAAGGGGGAAAAAGGTATAAATATGACTGTTTAGTTGAATCTTTAAAAACCTCTAAAAGACTTTCCCTTATTTCACTATTTGCACCCTCATATTCCTGTCCTTAAAGATAATTTTAAAAATAAAACTGAAATTTAAGTATTTGTCATTTTAAGAATTAACATTTAAATAATTAAAATACTAGAATTCACAAAATAGGTTTAATAAGAGTTTTAAGTCATTATGAATGTTTACATTACATAGTGCAGTCTGGTTTTCTCCCTTTTTTGAGGCCATTGATTGGTTATTGCCCTGTAAGTGACTACATTTTTTTTTTTTTTTTTAAGAATGGAAGCAGTTTACAAAGGCCAATTGATTCATTTTGAAGTGGACATTATATTATATTTTGATTGCTGTTACTCTAGTTTATATCATGGTGTAAAATTCTAGGTGGATGTAAAATACTTGAAAAATAGTGGAAAAAAAACTTAAATAGCTGGATACTTGCATTGTATCATGGAAGCATAATGAACACTTTACATTTTTCAGTGGGGCCTTTCCAAGTGAAAACATTTATTTATTTGCATATATACTAGACAATATTCCTTGAGAAAAACATCTCTCTCCCTCTCTTTCCTCTCCCATGGTAGGACAGTTTGTAAGCTGGTGAAATGGTTCCTCTGTAGACTTTCTGCAGCAAATTGATCCATTGTGTATAAAAGTTGGAAAAATAACATATGTCCATGACAGATACAGTCAGACATTATTTATATAGCACACCTAAGTCAACTATTCTGCCGTTAATTTCTGTTTCAGCTATCATGATTGACGGTGGACAAATAATGAAGCAGATAACTGCCCACTTTATCTGACTCTGCTTTTACAATGACAGGAATAATTGTCTCAAATATGTCATGGTTTAGCTTTTTCAGTAACCCTCAAGAACAAATCAAATCCTCCATATTTCAATCCAAGTGATGTTACAAGAAGCAGTGATTATTTCAGTTAAGGAAATGAATTGACTGTGACTCAAGACTGTCACTCTTTACCTATCATTCTAGAATAATTTAGCTGTTCCTCCATGGATTGTCATGAAATCAAAGAGAAGACAAGTATAATTAAGTGTGGAAGACTTGGAAAATGATCCAAGGCAGATTTAGTGACTCTGAATCATTCTGATACCTCTCAGCCTGCTACTGGACACATAGGGGAGTGATTTTGATTTTCTCCTCCAAGGATTTGAGGAAGTTTTGGAGTATGCTAAAATGTTTACCCATTTTGAATGATGAAATACAAGTGAATGCCTAGGAAGTGCAATAGAGTCAAGAAGTCTCTGCAAGATTGTCTTGTTCACACCTCCAAATCGGGGCTTCTGGCATTTCAGAGCTCTTCAGCCATACTCAACCCTCTGGAGCCATTTTGTTGTTGAAGAAGGACATTTTTGTCCAAATGGGCTAACAACTGGTCCAGAATAATTCGGTTACTATTCCCCTTTTGTATATGTAATGAACAACTGATAATCTAAGGATATTTTCCCTTCCCATCCTTTTAATTTCTAATTGTGCTCTCCTGAGATACTCATTTGAGAAAGATGAAGGTGTCTCAAATGAGGGTGACAGGCAGAATCTTCAATAATTCAGTTTAAAATAATATAGCCACACGTATGGGCTTCCCTTGTGGCTCAGCTGGTAAAGAATCCACCTGCAATGTGGGAGACCTGGGTTCAATAACTGGGTTGGGAAGATTCCCTTGGAGAAGGGAAAGGCTACCCATTCCAGTATTCTGGCCTGGAGATTCCCAATCCTGAGATTGAACCCATGTCTCCTGCATTGGCAGGTGTTTTTTTGTTTGTTTGTTTTTAAATCACTGAGCCACCTGGAAAGCCCCACAAAAAAAGGTAAATAGTATAGTAAAAATTAATACTCTATTAGTTTAACTGAGACTCTTACCCCATTTTCTGCTTAAAATAC
Organism: Antilocapra americana; assembly: GCA_007570785.1. Taxonomy (NCBI): domain Eukaryota; kingdom Metazoa; phylum Chordata; class Mammalia; order Artiodactyla; family Antilocapridae; genus Antilocapra; species Antilocapra americana. Next base: position 5,406,466 of record ML662453.1, read on the forward strand.
CACTATGCTGTGCTCTGACTTCTCAAAAGTTAATTTCCACATCCATATGCAGGGGAAGGAATGCACAAACTGATTTTAATTTTAAACTAATGGTGGGTAGTGGTAGGCACAGGAAGGAGGAGTGAAAGAAGAGATGTAGGCAAGTTCATTGATAGAATTTTCTGAGCAGATGTGTGATTACTGTCCATACAGCTCACGCCATGGAATTTTCTCAAGAGAGGTAACGAGGTTATGTGCCTTCTCTCAGCTCAGCATGCTCACTGTCCCTAGGAGGCATAGGTTCATGAAAAAGTAATTGCAGTTTTGGACCGTGAATTTTAAATCATTGTGACTAGGCCCAGCTACATCTTTACTAATCAAAATAGGAACCATCACAATCTACACATTTTTTCCAATGAGAAATAAATTTGCTTATTCCTGTAGTGTTAAAATCCATGGTTCAGGATTCAGCAAAGTCTTGGGAAGCATGTTCTGCCTCTTGCTGGCTGCAGAAGCATTTTCCCTGCAAAAAGTCGAGATGCTTGAAGAAGTGGTGGTCAGGAGATGAGAAGTTAGGTGAATATGGCAGATGAGGCAAAGCTTTGTGGCCCAATTCTTTCAACTTTTGAAGCACTGGCTGTGCTGTGTGCTGTGTGCGGTCGGGCATTGTCAGGGAGAAGAACTGGGCCCTTTCTGTTGATGAGTCCCGGCTGTGGGCATTGTTGTTTTCAGTGCATCTTATCAGTTTGCTGAGCATATTTCTCAGATGTAATGGGTTCACCAGGATTCAGAAAGCTGTAGTGGATCAGATGGGCAGCAGACCATCCAACAGGGACCATGACCTTTTTTGGTACAAATTTGGCTTTCAGAAGTGCTATGGAGTTTTAGGTCCAGCCATTGAGGCGGCTGTCACTGGTTATTGTAGAAAATCCACTTTTGTCACACGTCACAATCTGATAGAGAAATGGTTCATTGATGTTCTGCAGAATAAGAGAAGATGACTTCAAAACAACATTTTTTTGATTTGCTGTCAGCTTATAAGGCACCCATTTATCAAGTTTTTTCACCTGTCCAATTTGCTTAAGATGTTGAATGACTGTAAAATGATTGACGTTGAGTTCTTTGGCAACTTCTTGTGTAGTTGTAAGAGGACCAGCTTCCTTGATCCTCTCAACTGGTCATTATCAAATTCCAATGGCTGACACTGCACTTCTCATCTTCAAGGCTCTTGTCTCTTTTGCAAAACTTTTTGAACCACCACCACACTGTACGTTCATTAGCAGTTCCTGGGCCAAATGCATTGTTGATGTGAGTTGTCTCTGCTGCTTTACAACTCATTTTGAACTCAAATAAGAAGATTGCTCAAGTTTGCTTTTTGTATAACATCATTTCTTTAGTCTGAAATAAATGTAAAATAAATAGCTAGTAATAAGTCACTAGCAAAAAAAAAATTAAGCAAGAACTATGTGTTAAAATGATGTATAACATAACCACATTTATTTAACAATGTATCCCAATATCAAACAGCAAAATTCAACAATGCAAAACCAAAATTATATTTGCATCAACCTAATAGATTCTCCCATATGTTTCTCTGTAAAGACAATGCCTTAGTAGAACATGGGAGGAAGGGGAACTTGCTTTTGAATGGTTGGAGCCCCACTTCTCTCTTGCAGTGGCAGGACTACTAGCTTCTCCTCCCACCTGAGAGGGTGCTTCTTCAAAAGTTGGCTCTTCCAAGGGTGGGTCTCTCTCCCTGCCCTACAGCTGCGGTGGCTTCCTGTGGGCTAAGGTTGAATCTCTGACAGACTCTTATGGACCTCCTAGAAACTGAGGTGAATTCAAACCCTGCTTCTGCCCCTGCTGGCCACTCTCATTACCCAGGCTGACTTTTTTTTTTTTTTTTGGTAATACGATTATAAGTTATATCTTGGCCTGAGTCTGGGGGAGTATAAAGCAGACTTTTATCATTATGGTCATAATGTCACCACAAGGCAGTTGGGCAACCCACCTTTCCTGGTGCTGTCCTACTCCCTGGACCAGCACATTCACTTATCCTATGCTCTAAGTCTCCTGGTTCATAAAGGTGCTGGCAGTGGCAGAGGCCAGCCTGGATAATTAAACTCATGCATATAGTCTCAGTACATATTACAATTCTCTACAGAACAGAATTCTCTCTTCAATAGGATCGAAATCCTCATGGCTCTCTAACAACGTGTTATCAGTCTTAGGCACCAGTGTCTCCTGGAGCATATAGTCATGGCTTTTCTAATCTATTTTTCTGGAATTGTCTTTTACAACCTCCCCCTCCCCCTTTTACCTAAATAAACTCAGGGAGAAAAGCTTCACCAGCCTAACACTCTCACCAGTAAATAGCTCAGTAGGTGACTGCATAGACACAACAGGATATGGGTTTATGCCTGATTCCTACTATCCTACTTGTAATGCATGTGTGCTCAATCGTGTCCAACTCTTTTGTGACCCCATGAACTGTATGTAGTCTGCCAGGTTCCTCTGTCCATAGGAATTTTCCAAGCAAGAATACTGGAATGGGTTGCCATTTCCTAATCCAGGGGATCTTCCCAACACAGGGATTGAACCTGTATCTCCTGCATTGGCAGGCAGATCCTTTGCCACTGAACCATCTGGGAGGCCCATCCTAGTTGTAAGGCCACCTCTAATCCCACCAGTTATGTTTGAGAAATCTATGTTGAAAATCTATATTATAGAGTGATATTTCTCAAACTTTAATATAATTATGAATCACCTTGGGGAACTTGTTAAAATGTAACTTACAATTCAGTAAATAAGTTTCAGATTTATCTTTCAAGCAAGCTCCCAGTTGATGATGCCAAGGCTGATGGCCCATGTGCCAAACTCTGAGAAGCAGGAGTTTAGAGGATGATAAAGTCTTATCCTTAATCTGGCATTTCTAGCTTTTAGGATACATTCATGTATATTTCCATCTTTATATATTCAGTATTTGGGCATATTCAAAACTGTCATTCATGTTTCATTGTTCCTGCATTCTGCAGGGTAGCCCTTATAATAGGAATCTTATTATCATCACTATCCTTAGTTGCCATCCAGAAAAAAACATCCACACAAACTATCTGGTCATGAACTTTTATCTCCATTTCACTATCTGCTTTTTCTCCCCTTATTTTTTCATTCAGTCAAGACCTTTCCCATTGTGTTTTCTATAAGCATTAAATTATTATTTAAGAACAAATGCACTAACTGGCACATAGTTGTTGTTCAGCCACTAAATCATGTCCAACTCTTTGCAACCCCATGGATTATAGCATGCCAGGTTTCCCTGTCTGTCACTATCTCCCAGAGTTTGCTCAAACTCATGTCCAAGGAATCAATGATGCTATTCAAGCATCTCATCACCATTCTCATCCCCCTTCTCCTCCTGCACTCTATCTTTCCCAGCAACAGGGTCTTTTCCAATGAGTCGGCTCTTCACATCAGGTGGCCGAAGTATTGGAGCTTCAGCATCAGTCCTTCTAATGAATATTCAGGGTTGATTTCCTTTAGGATGGGCTGGTTTAATACCTTGCAGTACAAGGTACTCTCAAGAGTCTTTTCCAGCACCACAACTTGAAAGCATCAGTTCTTTGGCACTAAGCCTTCTTTATGGTCCAACTTTCACATCCGAATGTGACTGCTGGAAAAACCATAGTTTGACTACATGGACCTTTGTCTCTGTTTGTAAAATGCTGTCTAGGTTTATCATAGCTTTCCGTCCTAGGAGCAAGTGTCTTGATTTTGGGGCAGCAGTCACTGTCCTCAGTGATTTTGGAACCCAAGAAAATAAAATCTGTCACTTTTTTTCACTTTTTCCACCTTTTCCCCTTCTATTTACCATGAAGTGATGGGACTAGATGCCATGATCTTCATGTTTTGAATATTGAGTTTTAAGTGAACTTTTTCACTCTCCTCTTTCAATCCTCATCAAGAGGCTCTTTAGTTCTTCTTCACTTTTTGCTATTAGGATGATATCATCTGTGTGTATATCTGAGATTGTGGATATTTCTCCTAGAAATCTTGATTCCAGTTTGTACTTCATCCAGCTGGCATTTAGCATGATGTACTCTGCATATAAGTTAAATAAATAAGATGATAATATATAGCCTTGACATACTCTTTACCCAGTTTTGAACTGACCCATTGTTTCATGTCTGGTTCTAACTGTTGCTTCTTGACCTGTATATAGATTTCCCAAGAGACAGGTAATGTGGTCTGGCATTTGCATCTCTTTAATAAGTTTTCATAGTTTGTTGTAATCTGCATAGTCAAAGGCTTTAGCATAGCCAATAAAGCACAAGTAGATGTTTTTCTGGAATTCCCTTGCTTTTTCTATGATCTAATGGATGTTGACAATTTGATCTCTGGTTCCTGTGCCTTTTCTAAATCCAGCTTATACATCTAGAATTTCTTGTTTCATGTACTGTTGAAGCCTAACATGAAGGATTTTGAGCATTACCTTGTGAAATGAGTGCAACTGTATGATAGTTTGAATGTTCTTTGGCACTGCCCTTCTTTAGGATTAGAATAAAAGTAGCCCTTTTCCAGTCCTGTGGCCATTGCTGAGTTTTCCAAATTTGTTGACATAGTAAGTGTAGCTCTTTAACAACATCATCTTTTAGGATTTGAAATAGCTCAGCTGGAATTCCATCACCTCCACCAGCTTTGTTCATAGTAATGCTTCCTAAGGCCCACTTGACTTCACACTCCAGGATATCTGGCTCTAGGTGAGTGACTATACCCATCATGGTTATCTGGGTCATTAAGATCTTTTTTGTATAGTTATGTGTATTCTTGCCACCTCTTCTTAATTAGTGACTTCTGTTTCTATTAGGTCCTTACTGTTTCTGTCCTTTTCGTGCCCACCCTTGCATGAAATATTCCCTCGATATCTCTGATTTTCTTGAAGAGATTTCTAGTCTTTCCCATTCTATTGTTTTCCTCTGTTTCTTTGCATTTTTTACTCAAGAAGTCTTTTTTATAACTCCTTGCTATTCTCTGGAACTCTGCATTCAGTTGGGTAAATCTTTCCCTTTCTCCTTTGCCTTTCACTTCTCTCTTTTTTCTCAGATATTTGTAAAGCCTCCTCAGATAACCACTTTGCCTTCTTTCATTTCTTTTTCTTTAGGATGGTTTTGCTCACCACCTCCTGTACAATAGGTTCCTCTCCCATAGGTTCTTTGGCACTCTGTCTACCAGCTCTAACCCCTTGATTCTATTCATCACGTCCATTATAAAATCATGAGTGATTTGATTTAGGTCATACCTGAATGGCCTACTGGTTTTCCCTGCTTTCTTCAATTTAAGCCTGAATTTTGCAATGAAAGCTCATGATCTGAGCTATAGTCAGCTCCACGTCTTGTTTTTGCTGGCTATATAGAGCTTTTCCATCTTTAGCTGCAAAGAATATAATCAATCTGATTTTGGTATTCACCATCAGGTGATGTCCGTGTGTAGAGTCATCCCTTGTGTTGTTGGAAGAGGGTATTTGCTATGATCTGTGCATTCTCTTGAAAAAACCCTATTAGCCTTTGCCCTTCTTCATTTTGTACCATAAAGCCAAACTTTTCTGTTACTTTCAGGTGTCTCTTGAACTCCTACTTTTTTTTTTTAATTTTCTTTACTTTATTATGTTGGTTTTGGCATACAATGACATGAAACCGCCATGGGTTTCATGCTCCCCCTCCAGAACCCCCCTCCCTCCTCCCTCCTGATTCCTTCCCCCGGGACATCTCGGTGCACCAGCCCCGAGCATCAACCCTGGGCTGGCGATTGATTTCACATATGATAATTAACATGTTTCAATGCCATTCTCCCATATCATCCCACCCCTGCCCTCTTCCACAGAGAACTCCTACTTTTATATTCCAATCCCCTATGATGAAAATGACTTTTTTTTTTATGTTAGTTCTAGAAGGTCTTGTAGATCTTTATAGAACTGGTCAATTTCAGCTTCTTCTTTGACAATAGTGGTTGAGGCATGGTCTAGGATCATGGTAATGTTAAATGGTTTGCCTTGGAAATGAACAGATCATTCTGTTGTTTTTGAGATTACACCCAAGTACTGCATTTCAGACTCTTTTGTTGACTCTGAGGGCTACTCGATTTCTTCTAAGGGACTCTGGCCCACAGCAGTACATATAATGGTCATCTAGATTAAGTTCACTCATTCTCATCTATTTTAGTTTGCTGATTCCTAAGATGCCGATGTTCATTCTTGTTATCTCCTACTTGACCATGTCCAATTTACCTTGATTTGTGAGCCTTACATTCCAGGTGCCTAGGTGATATTCCTTATGTAAGGAATATTGCATAGGACCTTGCTTTCACCACAAGACACAGCCACAACTATCATTTCTACTTTGGCCCAGCCTCTTCATTCTTTCTGGAGCTAGTAGTAAAAGAAAAAACTACTATATAATGCTAGCTAGATGTAATTAATAGTTAAAAACACACCCTTCTAGACTTCTTCATAGATTGTTTAAATGTACCTAAATGAAAACATATTATAAATATTGTGTAGCATAGCGTTTTTTGTTTGTTTTTAGCAGTGATGCATGACTTGTGGGATCTTAGCTCCCTAACCAAAAATCAGATCCTGGCTCATAGCAGTGCAAGCACTGAGTCCTAACCACTGGACTACCAAGGAATCCCCTGCATAGCATTTTATTACTTAGTAAATCCTATTTTCACTTAGTAGTATATAATGGCATATTAATGAATTATGATGCATTCATCCTTTTAAGCAGTTACCTGGTATTTCATTTTATGAATAAGTTTATTATTTATCTACTTCAGTTTCTTCTTAGTAGGCATTTAAATTGTCTATACTATAGTATACATTTTCATACTTGCTTCTTTATACTCTTTCCTAATCTCCTTAGAATATTTTTCTAGAAGTGAAATTATTGAACTGATAGACAATGTTATTAATTTAATTTCACTAGATCTGAAGTTTTACAGATTTTCATACATATACTGGACATTTGAATATACAGGTTTTTAATTAAAACTATATCTTCCTTTATAAAAAATGACAAGAGCTTGGGCTCTTTGATCTCCTGCCTCTAGCTTTAGGGATATACAGATTCTTTGGCCTTTGTAGGTAAGTCCAGCTTTTGGAATTTTAAGTTCATAGGGTGTAATATTCAGGCTAAAATGAAAGTGTCATGTCTATGACTTTACAAACATCTAACCCATTATAAAGATATTTAAAAGCCACATTTCTGTATACATAAATATTTAATGAATCCCTTGCTCCTTACTTTTCGATTCTCTCTCTCTGCTGCGTTTGGATTTATATTTTAATCAGACTGAGTCAACATTTAATTTTCATTCGCTTTAACTATCGTGCTCAATGAAGCAGAGAATCCATCCATCTTAACAAATACAGAGAAACACAAAGAGAGCAAATAAAAGAACCTCAGATGTGCTTGCGCTGTCTCTCGCTCGCTCAGAACAAACATCAGCTTGCAGGTTCTCGAGTGCCTTGAGTTTCCTCTGTGGGTAAGAAGTATCAACTCAAAAGATCAACCCTTCCTCATACATTTTCTTTTCTCTTCCATTTCTTGCTATGTTTGTTGGTAGTATTCCATTGTCCACAAATTCTTTATTAGCCCATCAGTTGCTGCATTCTCTTAATTTCCCCCTGCACATACAAATAAGAGTTCAATGCTGAATTTATCAAACTTGAGCTAATATTTGTTTGATGATAACTTTACTTTATCTTTTTGGTCTTTTTCCTCTCAATACTCCCCCCACTTTTGTTTCTTCCTTTTATTTTCCTTCTTAATCTCATGGGCAGTATCTGCCCATGAATTACCTCCTTTTATTAGAGATGTGAACAAGGAAGCAAGGCATTCAACTCTAAAACATATTTGAAAGCAACAACTTCTAGCTTTTGGCTCAGAATAATCAAGTATCAAATCACCTGACATAATTTTAAGGTTTTCCTTACTTACCCAGGCTGTTTAGGGCACCATTTCTTAATGAGAACACTGCATTTTAGGCAGCTTAGTGTCTTGTGGCATGCTGCACTGTTTTATTCTCCTTTTTAAAATGTTGGCAGTATCATTGCATCAATACATATGCTATCTTTCCCTCCTACTTCCCACCATCTCCTCTGCCCTTTTTTCTTTGCCTCTCCAGATATTTTCCATCAGTAAGGTTGCACTGAATTCTGCCTATGGCATTTTCTAATCACTGACATCAGTCTTACTTTTCACTTAATGGTAGGATTCTTATCTCTATAATTTGATTGTGCATCCTTTGCGCAATTACAATTAAACCTTGCATGGTACATCAAGAGATAGTCTAGACTTATGAACTAGCTGCCATATTTGACTTCTTTTTTACTTTAGGGTATTTCTACCTCTTTGTAACTTACATTGAACTTTAATTTTTTTATTGGAGTTTTGTTGCTTAACAATGTTGTATTAATTTCTGATGTATGATCTTAAATTTTTAAAGCACACATTTTTTGTTCCTCTTCCTCTTGCATGTTGTGATGCTTCAAATAGTTGGAAACTACTATGACCCTTTTCACTTTAGTCTTGTAATTCGTGACATGTTTTGGAGAATTTCCCATCAGATTATCTTTCATAGGCAACTTCTTTATAACCTGATACTCATGATTGAATATAGTTTAGATATGGTTTGACCCATACAAAACTGAATGAGGCTCTTATTTACAATGTTCTGGATGTTTACTTCCCTTTATGTAGTCTAATATTGCATGAAATTTTTAGTAATTATTCGACAATCTGGTTTGATCATTTTAAAATAAGTTATAGTATTCCCTAACTCCAAAGTTCCCAAATGCTCTTTTGCTGTTAATAGCATCTCTACCTCTGACCCCAGGCAGCCAATGATCTTTATGTCACTATAAATTAGTTTGCATTTTCTGAAGCTTTGTGTAAAGGAAATCATACACACCTAGATAATCCATTACAAAGGATTTTTCTCCTTTGGAAAATTTTTTTATTTAAAGGAACCCAGATTATCCAAAATCTGTTTGCAGAATTAAAGTTTTAAACCTACCTTTGAGATATTTGTCCTTTTAAATTTCTTCTTGTTGGTTTCAGTCCATTGTTTCTGTATATCAAAATGATTTTGAATCCTGAAGCTGTCATCCAAAGTGTCAGATAGCTATCCTTTCTATCTGTAAAGTTTCTGTATGTTTGACAAATGAATTTCAATACATTATTGCAGAACAAAGAGTCATAAAATATTACCACTGAAAGAATGTAAAGTTATGAATTTTACAGTTGATCAGAATAACCAACATGCACTGAAGATGTTTTATCTACTTGATTCAGAACTAAAGGATTGACTTTGACCTTTCCTTCCTACTTTACCTGAAGTGCTGTGGCAATTATTGCACCTACCACTAATTCTGACATGTTTTCAAAGACAAATAACATATTATTTTTCAAAGGCAAATAAAGCTGGTTCTAATTTCCTCACCATCCTCTCCATTTTTCTTAAATACTTTCTGTGTGCATATATGTGTTTAGAAACCTTTAACATTTTTTTGAGGTATAATTCATATTCAACAAAATTCACCCATTTTGAGTGTAAACTTTGATGAATTGTGGTAAGCGTAAACATTTTTGTAAGTATTACACCAATCATTGTGTAGAATATTTTCATCACTCCAAAATTCCTGAATGCTTATTTGCTTTCCATTTTTCTTCATGTCTGACTCCAGGCAACTACCAAGCTACTTCATATCTCCACAGACTAATTTGCATTTCCTAGAGTGTCATATGAATGTAGTCATGCAATATATACTGTTAGTATCTAGCTTCTAAAATCTTTTTGAGATATAGCCATGATTTCTTGCCTGTTCCACTAGCTTATTTCTCTTTATTAATGTGTATTTTGTTTATTCATTCCTCTGTTCCTGGCTATTTGAGTTGTTCCCATTTTAAGCTATTATGAATAAGGTGCTAATAACATTAGTGTACAAGTCTTTCTGTGGCAGTGTATTTTCATTTCTCTTGGGTACATACCTACTAGTGGAACTACTGAGTCATATGTTTAATTTTGTATGCAGCTGTCAAAATACTTTTCAGTGACTGTACCATTCTCCAGTCCCATCAGCAGTGTATAAGAAATCTAGATAAACATCCTCACCAACACTTGGTTTTCCTTTAAGTCATTCTGTGAATATATAGAAGAAACTTACTGTGGTCTCTCTTAGCACTTTCTGATGACTAAAATGGTGAAAATCTCTTGATTTTTTTTTTTCCTTTCTTGCCATCTATTTTCTTCCTTTGTGAAGTTCCTGTTCAAATTTCTTCCCAGGAACAATCAATAATCTCCTTCTGTCTCCCTCCTTCCCTTCTGTTCTCTTTCACCAAGTTGCTATTCCATCTTGCTCTCAATTCCTTTTTTCTTTGGTGTGTGTGTTTATGTGTTTAGAATGACACCCACCTGCCCAAAAATGTCTTTGCTGAACATAAGAATAGTCCCAGTTGTTTCCGCAACAATAACTACAAGTCAGGGATGCTACCGGGTGAAAATATTTACTGCTGGGAGAAAAGAAACATTCTATGAAAATGTGTACAAAAAGCTTATTCATTGAACCACCTTCCTAGCATAATTTCTCATATAAAACCAAATAAACCAAATTTTAAGAAGCAATTGAAATTTTCTGCCACATAAATATTGGTGCTTTGAATCAAAGTAAGTCAATAAAGCTGAATTAAGGGGAAAAAATCTCTCCTGTGATTTCTTGAGCTGATTTCATTAAACTTGTTAATAAAATGCAGTGTTCAATGTAGAGATTCTCAGCCTCTTTTAATGAATTCATCCTTTTGTTCCTAAAAGCTGAAACTCATCTTGACAGTAAACCATATTCAATGTTTTCTTTGATCAGATTAAGAAGTTTAAATTTGTTAGAGATTTGTTTTGCCAACTATCTCAACTACTTGGAACAATCTAAAACATATTTTTCTTGGGATTTGCAGTATTAAAGCATAGCAGAAAGATAGGGAGGTTGGATAGTGAGGAAAATGGTTAACCAGTTCAAATCAAATCATTGCATTTCATATCTATAAACTTGCCAGATGACAGGATAGTAATCTCCTACTGAGTCATATGGTCTAATTTTGTTGTTCAGTCACTAAGTTGTGTCTGATTCTTTGTGACCCCATGGACTGCAACACTCCAGGCTTCTCAGTCAGTCCATCACTGTCTCCTGGAGTTTGCTCAAGCTCATGTTCTTAGAGTCGGTGATGCCATCTAATCATCTCATCTGCTGCCCCCTTCTCCTTTTGCTTTCAATCTTTCCCAGCATCAGAGCATTTTATAATGAGTTGGCTCTTCGCATTAGGTGGCCAAAGTTTTGGAGCTTCAGCTTTAGCATCAGTCCTTCCAATGACTATCAGGGTTGATTTCCTTTAGGATTGACTGGTTTGATCTCCTTGCAGAATATGGGACTCTCAAGAGTTTTTTCCAGTACCACAGTTGAAAAGCATCAATTCTTTGGTGCTTAGCCTTCTTTATGATCCAACTTTCACATCTGTGAGACCTCACATCTTACATCTTAAAGACCCTGATGACGGGAAAGATTGAAGGCAGGAGGAGAAGGGAACAACAGAGGATGAGATGCTCGGATGGCACCACTGACTCGAACATGAGTTTGAGCAAACTCTGGGAGTTGGTGTTGGACAGGGAAGCCTGGAGTGCTGCAGTTCATGGGGTTGCAAAGAGTCAGACATGACTGAGCAACTGAACTGAACTGAACTTACACCTGTACATAACTACTGGAGAAAACTTAGCTTTGAGTATATGGATCCTTGTCGGCAAAGTGATATCTTTGCTTTTCAATACTCTATCTAGATTTGTCATAGCTTTCCTTCCAAGGAACAAGCATCTTTTGATTTCATGGCTGCAATAACCACCCACAGTGGTTTTGGACCTCAAGAAAATAAAATCTGTCACTGTTTCCACTTATCACCCTTTTATTTGCCATGAAGTAATGGGACTGTATGCTGTGATCTTATGAATGTTGAGTTTTAAGCCAGCTTTTTAACTCTCCTCTTTTACCTTCATCAAGAGGCTCTTTTGTTGCTCTTCACTTTCGGTCATTAGAATGGTATCATCTGATTATCTGAGATTATTGGTATTTCTCCTGACATTCTTGATTCTAGCTTGTGATTTATCCAGCTGGCGTTATGCATGATGTTCTCTGCATCAAGTTGAATAAGCAGGGTGACAATATAAAGCCTTAACATATTACTTTTCCAATTTTCAACTAATCTGTTGTTCCATGTCCAGTTTTAACTGTTTTTTCTGTGGTATGATGATCAAACATTATCTAAGAATTGCACAAATTCTGTATTGAGCATGTTCCCTTTAGTGGCTTTCCTCTCCTCATCTGGAGCCCTACTGCCTCCCTGGCCATCTTTTGTCTTTCTACTTCCCCTGAGATACTTGGGCCTCACAAAAATGTAATTCCATCCAGGGCTGCTCTTTCAGTGATTCTGGTCTTAATAATCATTTGACTAGATTTAGGAGTAAGGGGACTAATACCACCCTCTCTTTCACTAGACTTAAAATTTATTAAAATATATAAGCTCAGCTTTTCTCAGTTTCTCTTTGTTTCTTATTTTAAATGTAAGTAAATTATATTATTTTTTACTCACTTTGTTACATTGTATGTAGACAACATTAAATTGAGTATCTGTATTAGTTTGGTTTGCGGTTTGTATCTTTGTATTTTTGTCTATTTTACTAACTTCTTTTTTCCCCCTAATTCCAAACCCTGTTTCAATCCATTTGGTCTGCTATACTGCATTGGACTGGGTGGCTAGTAAACAATAGACATTTATTTCTTTTAGTTCTGGAGGTTGGAAGTTCAGGATCAAGCCACCAGCATGGTAGCCTTTTATGATGGTTCCCTTCCTGGTTCATAGCTGGTGCCTTGTTGCTATGTCCTCACTTGGTGGAAGAAGCAAGGGATCTCTTAGAAGCCTGTTTTATAAAGACATGAATCCCGTTCATGAGGGTGAAACCCTCATGGCCAAATCTCCACTCAAAGATCTTACCTACTAATACCATCACCTTTGGAAGTTAGGATTTCAACTTATGAATTTGGTGGGGCAAGTCAGACACAGACATTCAGTCTAGAGCATTCCCTTTCTTCCTACTATTTGGTGTTTATTCTGTTATTTTAACTTTTTAAATTGAATCAATAGTTCAGTACTTTTTCAGTTTTTTTTTTTAAATTTCAAAAATGAGTTAAAAGACTAAATTTTTCCTTTAAGGACAATTTAAACTACCTCAATACATGTTAAAATATGCAATATTTTTTTTTGTTATTCACTTTTAGCTTCTTTATAGTTTCTGTTATGATTACCACCTTGAATTTTTTTTTTATTTAAGAAATCTGAAATTTTCTCTGATGTATTTTAAGTTAATTTCATTGTGCTTAGAAAAGTTTTCTTCCAGTTCTTAGGCTTTGTGTGTGTGTGTGTGTGTGTGTGTGAGAGAGAGAGAGAGAGAGAGGAAGAGTCTTGTTTCACAAAATGTAGCTTAGCATATGGACAATTTCCATAGATACACCTTTATGATAAAGAAAAATGTAGTTTACAACACTGAATATGTGGTTCTACACAAGTCCATTGATCAGTCTGGCTAATGTATGGTTCAGATTTTCTCTATCTTAACTGGTCTCTTTTTTATTTGGTTGACCTACTGATTACTGAGATCTGCACACCATGATGATAGATTATCTATTTCCTCCTATATTTATGGTGATATTTGCTTTATTTATTTCAAAGCTCTATTATTTGGTAGAAACAGATTTCAAATGGATATACCTTTTAGGTAAACTGGATTCTTTGTTAATGCCTTTGGCTTTAGATTTTATTTGTCTGAAAAAACTGTAGCTTCATTTTGGATAGTATTTGCCTGGCACATAATTTCTCATCCTTTCTCTTTTTATGATATGTATTTGTAACTTGTAAGCAGTATAGCACCAGAAATGTAAAAATTGTTGAGAATAAGTTCCTTTTAATGAATAAGCTTAATTCATTTGAATTACTTGGATTACTAAATTTAATTTAATTTTATCCAAATCACTATATTCATGTTTTCCATTTACAGTGCATTTTTTGTTCCATTTTTCTTGTTTAAGATTAAATAACTGTTGTGTTTTTCCTTTTTTATTTCTATGTGTTTGGTAGTTTTATACTTTTATTTTCAAGTTGTTAATGGCACTGTTAAAATCTCAATGTACATGTTAATTATAAAACTAATCAATGTCTTAACCTCATCTTCTATCAAAATGAGTGGCTTAAAAGGCTTTAACTCAAATAATCCATTTCCCAAATATCATTGCACTATCTGGTATTTTAATATGACTTTAATAATCCCACCAATTACATATTATCTATCTGTGTTGACACATTTATCCACATGTTTGCAATCACATTTTGCTTGTCAGTAGACCTTTCTTTTAGGACCATTTTCTTTCTTCCCTAGTACATCCTTTAGGCTTTCATTTAATGAGGATTTATTAGGTGATGAAATTCCTCAGGATCATTTTTTTTTAAGCCTGAAGTATTTTTATTTTGCCTTCATTTTGGAAGGACAGCTTTTTCTGGATATACAATTTTAGGTTGACAGTTGTTTTCTGTCAACTCTGAATATAGTTTGCTGTTAGTTTCTGTTGGTGCTACTGAGAAAGTAACTGTCACTGTAAATGTAGTCTTTTCGCAGGTCTTTTCTTTCTTTTCTCCTGGTCTCCTTGGAAAATTTTGTCTTTGGTGTCTGTAATTTACCATCATGCATCTAGCAAAGGATTTCTTTTGATTAAACTACATGCTATCTGTGTACCAACTCTGATGATTCAGATCTTTCATCCCTTTTGAATATTCTCAGCCAGTAACCCTCCAAGTATTGCTTTTTGCCCAGACTCTTCTTGTCTTCTGTAACTCTTATCGCAAATGTAGTTTTCTCCCCTATTCTCTATGATTTTTATTCATTATTATTTTTCATTATTGTTCAATGAATTTATTTTTTTAGGGGTGTGATTTTATTTTATTTTATTTTTTCCTTTTTTTTTTAATTTGTTTTGCCATACAATGACATGAAACCGCTATGGGTTTACATATGCTCCCCCTCCAGAACTCCCCTCCCTCCTCCCTCCCAATTCCCTCCCCCAGGGTCATCTCGGTGCACCAGCTCCGAGCATCAATCCTGGGCTGGCGATTAATTTCGCATATGATAATTAACATGTTTCAATGCTATTCTCCCATATCATCCTACCCTTGCCCTCATCCACAAAGTCCACGAGTCTGTTCTATACATCTGCGTTCCTTTTGCTGTCTCGCATGCAGGGTTCTCGCTGCCATCTTTCTAAATTCCATATATATGCGTTAGTATATTGTATTGTTGCTTTTCCTTCTGGCTTACTTCACTCTGGATAATAGGCTCCAGTTCCGTCCACCTGAGTAGAACGTACTCAAATGACTTATTTTTTTAATGCTAAGTAATATTCCATTGTGTATATGTACCACAGCTTTCTTATCCATTTGTTAGTTGATGGGCATCTAGGTTGCTTTCATGTCCTGGCTATTGTGAACAATGCAATGATGAACATTGGGGTACACGTGTCTCTTTTAATTCTGATTTCCTCAGTGTGTATGCCCAGCAGTGGGATTGCTGAGTCATATGGCAGTTCTATTTGCAGTTTTTAAAGGCATCTCCACACTGTTTTCCATAGTGGCTGTACTAGTTTGCATTCCCACCAACAGTGTAAGAGGGTTCCCTTTTCTCCACATCCTCTCCAGCATTTATTGCTTGTAGACTTTTGGATGGCAGCCATTCTGACTGGTGTAAAGTGGTACCTCATTGTGGTTTTGATTTGCATTTCTCTGATAATGAGTGATGTTGAGCATCTTTTCATGTGTTGTTAGCCATTTTTATGTCTTCTTTGGAGAAATGTCTGTTGAGTTCTTTGGCCCACTTTTTGATTGGGTTGTTTATTTTTCTAGCATGGAGCTGTAGGAGTTGCTTGTATATTTTTGAGATGAATTGTTTGTCTGTTGCTTCATTGGCTATTATTTTCTCCCAATCTGAAGGCTGTCTTTTCACCTTGCTTATAGTTTCCTTTGTTGTGCAGAAGCTTTTAATTTTAATTAGGTCCCATTTATTTATTCGTGCTTTTATTTCCAATATTCTGGGAGGTGAGTCATAGAGGATCCACAGCAAACATTATCCTCAATGGTGAAAAACTGAAAGCATTTCCCCTGAAGTCAGGAACAAGACAAGTGTGCCCACTCTCACCACTACTATTGAACATAGTTTTGGAAGTCTTGGCCACAGCAATCAGAGCAGATAAAGAAATTAAAGGGATTCAGATTGGAAAAGAAGAAGTAAAACTCTCTCTGTTTGCAGATGACATGATCCTCTACATTGAAAATCCTAAAGACTCTACCAGAAAATTACTAGAGCTAATCAGTGAATATAGTAAAGTTTCAGGATACAAAATCAACACACAGAAATCCCTAGCATTCCTATACACTAACAATGAGAAATTAGAAAGAGAAATTAAGGAAACAATTCCATTCACCATCGAAACAAAAAGAATAAAATACTTAGGAGTATTTCTACCTAAAGAAACAAAAGACTTGTATATAGAAAACTATAAAACACTGATGAAAGAAATCAAAGAGGACACAAACAGATGGAGAAATGTGCCGTGTTCGTGGATTGGAAGAATCAATATAGTGAAAATGAGTATACTACCCAGAGCAATCTATAGATTCAATGCAATTCCTATCAAGCTACCAGAGGTCTTTTTCAGAGAATTAGAACAAATAGTTTCACAATTTGTATGGAAATACAAAAAACCTCGTATAGCCAAAGCAATCTTGAGAAAGAAGAATGGAATGGGCAGAATCAACCTACCTGACTTTAGGCTATACTACAAATCCACAGTCATTAAGACAGTATGGTACTGGCACAAAGACAGAAATATAGATCAATGGAACAAAATAGAAAGCCCAGAGTTAAATCCACGCATCTATGGACACCTTATCTTTGACAAAGGAGGCAAGAATATACAATGGAGAAAAGACAACCTCTTTAACAAGTGGTGCTGGGTAAACTGGACAGCCACTTGTAAAAGAATGAAACTAGAACACTTTCTAACACCATACACAAAGATAAACTCAAAATGGATCAAAGATCTAAGCATAAGACCAGAAACTATAAAACTCCTAGAGGATAACATAGGCAAAACACTCTCCGACATAAATCAATGAATATTTTTATTCATTCTTCCATATTTTCCATTTCTTTGGTTCTTCTTGTATTCCATAATATTTTATTATTCTTTTTTTTTGGTTATAATTATCACTATTATTTATTTATTTATTTATTTTTTAATTGTTTTTGCCATACAATGTCATGATATCACCATGGGTTTACATATGCTTCCCCTCCGGAACCCCCCTCCCTCCTCCCTCCCCCCCGGGAAATCTCGCTGCACCAGTCCCGAGCATCAATCCTGGGCTGGGGATTGATTAGACACATGACAATTAACATGCTTCAATGCCCTTCTCCCATATCATCCCACCCTTTCCCTCATCCACAGAGTCCACAAGTCTATTCTATTTTATTATTCTTTATCAAAACAGATGTTGAAAAAATGTGAAAAGAAACATGTTTCACTGAAACTTTCACTAAAACCTCGTTGCAGTGGTGAAAGAATCACAACAGACCAAATGCTGTCACTGTAGCACTAGTTGTCTAGCGTAAGTCCATATAACAGAGTACCAAGTAGTTTTATAAAAGAATGTCAAATAACTCTCTATATTGCTATGAAGTTGTAAGTCCAAATAAAAGTTAAGAAATTTTAACAGTGATGAACTTATGTCAGTATAATATTTTAAAGATTATATGTTGCTTCATTAAAAAAACAAAATTTAGTGTCTTAAACCAAGAATTATACATTATTTTCTTATGTTCCAATGGACTTACTGGGTGATTCTTTTACTCATTTTGTCTGTGAATTGTTACATGGCAATGGATCGTTTTGAGCTCACTCACTCACATGTATTAGCCTCAGCTGATATGGCTAAAATCAAGGAAGCTTTACTTTAAAATGAAGAAATAAAAAAGAAAGAGAAATAAAAAAGTAAAAAATGATTTTCTTTTAAGAAGCAAGAAAGATTTACAAGATTATTAGGACCAAAAAGACTCAAGAGTCAACTTGAGAAAGTTATCACTGGCCAAAGTTAGGACAATATGATAATAAGAAAAATAAATGTAGTAAATTAAAATATATCAAATATACAACAACAATACAGTATATTAACGCATATATATGGAATTTAGAAAGACAGTAATGAGAACCCAACATGGGAGACAACAAAAGGAACGCAGATGTATAGAATAGACTCGTGGACTTTGTGGATGAGGGTAAGGGTGGGATGATATGGGAGAAGGGCTTTGAAGCATGTTAATTGTCATGTGTCTAATCAATCGCCAGCCGAGGATTGATGCTTGGGACTGGTGCAGCGAGATTTCCCTGGGGGGAGGGAGAAGGGAGGGGGGTTCCGGAGGGGAAGCATATGTAAACCCATGGTGATATCATGACATTGTATGGCAAAAACAATTAAAAAAAATTAAAAAAAAATAAAATATATCAAATATTTTTAAATCTATGGGTCAATAATAATAATAATTTATAAAATAATAGTGTCTTTGGATACCTTTGGAGATCCAGTGCATTGTTTTGAAAACTGGTGAATAAAGGAGTAGAAGCAACCTTTTATGCTGCGTTTCCTTTGTGGATTATGCCTCAAAGTTATAAAATGTTGATGAGAGCATTCTCTTTATATATACTTTTTAGCAAATAAATGAAGAAAGAAATAAATTAAATTTATTTCTCAAATAAATTCAGTTGAGAATCATCATGTTTAAGCTTCTACTGAAATAAAGTATCCAGGCAATAGTTATTCATTATTCACATCAAGAAACAGAGACAAATATTATATATTTCTTGATAGAAGTGTGTGATATCACCCATAAAACATTATTGCAAAAGCAAAACCAAACTTTTGAATTCATAGTTTAGATCTAACTACTGATTTACAGCATATACAAGAGATAGAAGAAATATTAAGTAACACCACAGAGAGTCAGTCAATAATATTCAGTTTGTAATAAACTATATGAGGTAAATGGCCCAGTTGCTTCAATAAACAGATTATAAGGAAAAGGAAAAAATGATGAAAGAGCAATCTGTCTATTAAAATTAATAGATGTAAAAACAAGTGGAGTGTATGGATCTCATTAGAATCCTGATAAAAACAAATCATAAAATAACATTATGAAACAATTGGAAAAAGAAGAAATATTTTTAATGGTGATACTGATATTGTGGTTTTATATTATAAGGACTATCTTTTAGAGTTAAATACAGAAATGTTTACAGATGAAATGAAATGATACCTGAAATTTACTTCAAAATCCAGTAGGAATATTGGGAGTTTTGGGGAGGAACTGTAGATAAGAGTGCATATCAGTTGATCATTGCTGAATATTATTGCTGGGAAAATGGAGATTTGTTATTATTTGTCATATTATTCTCTCTACTTTTGTGTATGTTTGAAGTTGTTGATTTTAATAAAAGTGATGCTGAGGAGAGGAAAGTAGTTTTCCATGGTGAATTTGGGCTCTGAACAGAGAGATGAATAAAACTACTGTAGAGCAGAAGAGGAAAAAAAAAACAAATATTTTTATGGTTTCATCTCTCTGTTACCAGCCCATATGTTGATTGCCTATTTCATTTTTTAAACATATTAAATCTTTTTAAAAATTGCATTCTGTTTTTGATAACTATAATAAATTTAACATTTGGGAGTCTAAGTCTACTCTGTTGTTTTGGTGACTTCAGTTCAGTTCAGTTTAGTTCCTCAGTTGTGTCTGACTCCTTGTGACCCCATGAACCACAGCACTCTAGGCCTCCCTGTCCATTACCAACTCCCAGAGTCCACCCAAACCTGTGTCCATTGAGTCGGTGATGCCATCCAACCATCTCATCCTCTGTCGTCCCCTTCTTCTCCTGCCCTCAATCTTTCCCAGCATCAGGGTCTTTTTCAGTGAGTCAGCTCTTTGCATCAGGTGGCCAAGGTATTGGAGTTTCAGCTTCAACATCAGTCCCACCAATGAACACCCAGGACTGATCTCCTTTAGCATGGACTGGTTGGATCTCCTTGCAGTCCAGGGGACTCTCAAGAGTCTTCTCCAACACCACAGTTCAAAAGCCACAATTCTTCTGCGCTCAGCTTTCTTTATAGTGCAACTCTCACATCCATACATGACTACTGGAAAAACCTTAAGATCTTCAAAACCTCACTTGTTTTTAAAAATCACTTAATCAGGAAAAGAAGTTAGAATTATACCAGTCTATACAAAAATATTGAAAACAAAATAAGGTGGCCTTAAAGTCAGAAAAAAAATGAGGCTTCAAGTTCGTCACTTACCATTTGAACTTGGGTATATTAATTTTCTTACACCTGAGTTTCCTCATCTATAAAAAATAGTAGTAATGTCTAGTTCAGAGAATTCCTGTGAGAGTTAGTAAATAATACATGGAAAATAGCACCATACCTGACATGCTTAAGTACTCTAAACATGGTAGCTTTATATATATATATATCTGTTTCCTGAATTTGGGAATAACATAGATAAATATCATCTTTGGGTGTAAAACCATCGAAGAATTTTCTCTTCATTTACATCCATCTCACACCTAGCATGTGGACTTCGAAATCAGATAATAATGCTACATTTAAAACTGAGCTTGAATTATAAATCTGACAACAAATGTTCTTAAAAACCATATCTAACATTGTGGACCAAAAACATTGAGTAGCAGAAATAAAATATACTTGTTCTTCTCATTAATCTTTCTTAAGTAGATCTCTAAATTTTGGGGGGAGAACTAGAAGTCATGGGTTTGCAAAAAAGTACTAATGAATTGGCCGTGAATGTTTTCATCTTTGCTACAAATGATTTAATTCAGGGCATGAGTAGAGTATATTGTTGGTTTCTGAAAGATCATCTTACTTATGATCATCAGAAATTAAATCATTGTGTAGTTTTATTTATTTAAAATTAGGGCTTTATGTTATATCCCTGGGTCAGGAAGATCCCCTGGAGAAGGGAATAGCCACCACTCCAGCATTCTTGCTTGGAGAATTCCATGGACAGAGGAGTCAGAGTGGCTTGACTCAGTCATGTCTGGCCATGACTGACATGACTTCATTCTTACACTAAAGGACTACAGAGAAAAATGATTCAGTTATTAACTCTTTCAGTATACCAGAGTTGTTTCCCCAATGCTGCCTTGGAATCCAAAGAAACATTTCTGCATATATTCCACAAAAATAGCACAGGAAGAATTTACTGCTTAGAAATCAATTTTGTATGAGACACACCACTGACTCCAAAGACTATTATTTAGACTCTCAAGGGCAGGTCTCTTTATTTTTGGTTAAATCAAAGGTTTCATCTACAAAGAAGCAAATGTGAAGAATGACAGTGCCTTTCCATTTGTCATGCTCAGTAACAATTGTGCTGAAGGATTCATGCAACAGAATCTAGCAAATCATAACTCAAGTTTTGTCAGAAGACTTGCAAGATATCTTACTCTTGTGAGTAAGAATATTGAAACTGGAATCTAAGGGAAACAATGATTCGAGTTCAGACATA
Source organism: Antilocapra americana (assembly GCA_007570785.1). Classification (NCBI taxonomy): domain Eukaryota; kingdom Metazoa; phylum Chordata; class Mammalia; order Artiodactyla; family Antilocapridae; genus Antilocapra; species Antilocapra americana. The sequence continues at coordinate 5,428,216 of ML662453.1, forward strand.
TTGTTGTATGTGTTACTAACATGAAATTCATTCTACCTACCAGCTGTTTTGCCCTTTTTTCATTTAGAAGCCTAAGATTCTCTGCTGTGCTTAGTCACTCAGTTGTGTCTGACTCTGTGACCCTATGGACTGCAGTCTGCCAACTTCTCTGTCCATGGGGATTCTCCAGGTAAGAATACTGGAGGGGGTTGCCATGCCCTCCTTCAGGGGAACTTTCTGACCCAGGGATCAAACCCTGGTCTCCTGCATTGCAGGAAGATTCCTTGCCATCTTAGTCACCAGGGAAGCCCAAGAATACTGGAGTGGATAGCCTATCCCTTCTCCAGAGGATCTTCCTGACCCAGGAATAGAACTGGAATCTCCTGCATTGCAGGTGGATTCTTTATCCCCTGAGCTACCAGGGAAAGCCAAGATTCTGTTGGGATCCAAATAATTTTTACTGTGTCTCCTTTATTTGTTTATGCTGAGACAGACAGGAAAATCAAATAGTTCTGATATATTTTTCTTATTATTCATTCAGTTCACAATATTGATTATGTACATTAGCTGTGCATAGGACCAGAGAATATTTAACAAAATACATGGGGCTGCAGTGACATCCAAGTACACAAATGTGAAAAATGTAAGCAGTCATGAGTACATGGCATTCCAGGTGTAGATGCAGCATCTTCTGTCTCTCTCCACTAATCCTGATAAGCCAGTTAAAATGATGACTGATTTTTTAAAAATCTTCCACATTATTTACAATGACTTTCAAGGCTGACCTTTACATTAGTGTTTACTGAGTTGGCCTATTTGAGAGATAGACAAATCAGGAAGACCAGATTTTGCAGGGCAGGGGGTCTCTACACTGTTGGAAACTACACAGTGATTCATGGATGTGGCCTCAGAAGGAGAGAGTTTCATGATCTGGGGCTTTTATGAAATTTGTGATTAAAAACCAAAAAAAATGCAGTGTGTGCTTATTTGTGTGTGTGTGTATCGACATGATCCTCTATTCTTTATCCCACCAAGAAAAACTAAGGCAGAATTGTCAAGCTTCTCTCCTGTATAGTACTCATCACTATGAATTACTTCCTTTTCATAACATTTCTCTCTTTTAAAACTATCCTGTTTGAAAATAGAAAATGCCTCTGTCTGGTGACAGAGGGAATAGCTAGGGAATTTGAGATTGAGATGTACACACTACTATATTTAACATGGGTAACCAACAAGAACCTGCTGTATAGCACAGGGAATCCTGCTCAATATTATGTAACAACCTAAACCTGAAAAGAATTTGAAAAAAGAATCAGTTCAGTTCAGTCACTCAGTTGTGTCTGACTCTTTGCAACTCCATGGACTGCAGCACGCCAGGCTTCCCTGTCCTTCACTGAGTCCCAGAGCTTGCTCAGACTCATGCCCATCAAGTTGGTGATGCCATTCAAGCATCTCATCTTCTGTTGTTCCCTGTCCCCTGCCTTCAATCTTTCCCTGCACTAGGGTCTTTTCCAATGAATCAGTTCTTTGCATCAGGTGGCTAAAGTATTGGAATTTCAGCTTCGACATCAGTCCTTCCAATGAATATTTAGGCCTGATTTCCTTTAGGATTGACTGCTTTGATCTTCCTGTAGCCCAAGGGACTCTCAGGAGTTTTCTCCAACACCTCAGCTTAAAAGCGTCAATTCTTCGGCACTCAGCTTTCTTTACAGTCCAACTCCCACATCCATACATGACTACTGGACAAACCATAGCTTTGACTAGATGGACCTTTGTTGGCAAAATAATGTCTCTGATTTTTAATATGCTGTCTAGAATGGGAAGATCCCCTGGAAAAGGGAAAGGCTACCCACTCCAGTATTCTGGCCTGGAGAATTCCATGGACTGTACAGTCCATGGGGTTACAAAGGGTCGGACATGACTGAGCGACTTTCACTTCACTTCATTTCACGTCATAGTTTCTTCTTCCAAGAAGCAAGCATCTTTTAATTTCATGGCTGCAGTCACCATCTGTAGTGATTTTGGAACCCCCCACTGCCCCCACCGTCAAAAAAAGGTCTCTCACTGTTTCCGTTGTTTCCCATCTATTTGCCATGAAGTGATGGGACCAGATGCCAAGATCTTAGTTTTCTTTATGTTGAGTTTTAAGCCAATTCTTTCACTCTCCTCTTTCACTTTCTTCAAGAGGCTCTTTAGTTTTTCTTCACTTTCTGCCATAAGGGTGGTGTCATCTGTGTATCTGAGGTTATTGATATTTCTCCCAGCAATCTTGATTCCAGCTTGCACTTCATCCAGCCTGGCATTTCACATGATGTACTCTGCACAGAAGTTAAATAGGCAGGGTGACAATATATAGCCTTGATGTACTTCTTTCCCGATTTGGAACCAGTCAGCTGAAAAAAGACGAGACACATGTATGTGTGTGACTAAATCGTTTTGCTATACACCTGAAACTATTACAACATTGTTAATCAACTATACTCCAATATAAAGTAAACATTTTTTAAAAGGCTAAGAAAAAAGAAAATACACTTGTAACATGTTCAGGATGGGAGTAAAAACATAGTGGTTTTTCTTGCATTCTTTATCCATTAAATAATTTATGTGAATATGGATTTTTGAGACCCTGTTAAAAGATTTAAAACTTGGTGAAGTTTGAATAGACACTTTTGCTGGGGAGCAATGGACTCACCCTATAGCACTGTGTTGCAAAGGCTTGCCTTCTGAGACTATTGGTTTTCTTCTGGACACTTCCACCTTCTCCTAGTTATATAAAACTTTTCAGATTAAGATATTTAAAGACGAAGTTGTACATTATGATACATTTAGATTCTACACTAAGAGCTAATTACTGGTTACTTGGAAATAATAACTCTTCAATATTGGGAATTCATTGTTTGCCTATGGAGTTCAGGGGAAAAGCAGACAGAAGCCAGGCAACAGGACATACCGGCTGTCTGTCTGAAGTTTTGTATTAATTAAGTTTTGTATTAATGAGCCATTTGGGCAGAAAAGCACAACAGCTAGGGGAGAATGGGACTAAAGAAAACTTAATTTGGTTTGGCATTATATAAAGATTCTGTTGCTAGATTCTATACATGGGATTTCCCTTCTCTCAATATCTTTTGCTCAATGTTTATATTTATTTAAATGTATTTGAAGTTTCTGCTTGGAGACATAATTGCATATATTTAAGCTAACTCAACTTCTTGGAACTGATAAGAAACCAAAAATTTCAGCAGTAAAATACAATAAAACATAAGGTTATTAAGTTATATCACATATATTTATTGAATCATAGTGTGTGTAGTGTTAGTTGCTCAGTTGTGTCCGACACTTTTTTACCCCGTAGACTGTAGTCAGCCAGGCTCCTCTGTGCATGGGATTTGACAGGCAAGAATACTACAGTGGTAGCCGTTCCTTTCTGCAGGGACCTTGCAGACCAAGGGATCAAACCCTTGCATTGCAGGCAGATTCTTTACCATCTGAACCACCAGGAAGATAACTGGGCTTACAGGTTCCATAGCAAAATTGTCTGTCTCTTTTTGGTATTAGAAGGTGCACTCATAGTCCAGCTGCATTAAAAAATAGCAGAGGGCTAACCATGTATCACAAAATCAAATTTTAGATATTAGAAAAAGCACTCAACCATCGCAAGTTTGTGGTTTTTAGAGAAGCCAGGTCATAATATAGTTTTAAAGACAAATTTAGTCCATATTTTATCTTAGTATATGTTTGGCCAGGAAAATAGGTATAGTTGTAATTATATTTTTATACATTTACTGTTTGCAGAATATTGAAGAGAGTCTGAGACTATGAAAAACAATATATTTGTTGCCTTGCTTGCAAGATGCTACCTGTCTTTGAGGAAGCCAAACAAATTAAAAAAACACTGAAAAATAAGTATTAGAGAGCAAGCTATCACAAAGCTGTAAAGAGTCCATATGGTGCGGCAGATCTTATTGATAACTTTCATCCTTCATGGGGAAGCAAATACGTATCCTAGTTACAACTCCATCAACTATGCCTCTAGGCTTCCTGGCTTTGGTCTTGCTAAAGGACAGGTCACCTTGACTTACTCTTTCATTTTGTTAAAGATAATGGAGCTTGACAGCACAGTTGTTTAAAATAGTAAAGATCTGGATTGAATTGATGTCCAGAAATAGGTTACTAATAAAATAACTATGGAACATCTATTGAAAAAAACCACTATGTAGGTATTAAAATGATTTTATAACTATATTTATTGATGTGAAAAAAGAAAGACATGAAATGAAAATCAGAGGTTCTATAATTTTTGTGAAATTTTATGTATTATATTTATAATAGTTTGGATATAAGAAGCACCACATTTTAAAATTTCACTATGATATATATGTAGGTGGCAAGTATTCTGATCTTATCAGCTAGAGGTTTGTTTTGGCACTTGATCTTTGTTGAGTGTAATTTGGATCTTCTGAGAGGTCATTGCAGGCATTCCCTTTGAATGCCCTGCCTCTTCCTCTGCTGTCCAGGATGGTCCCGTCACAAGGACCTAAGCGAACCTCATCTTTACAGTAAAGGGAAGTTTCTCTCCCTAGGCAGGGGAAAGAGAAGCCCCAGGTATGGAAAATTCAGTCTGTGAAACTCAATTTTGAGTGTCCCTTGGAAAAAAGAAGTTCTCATTCTTTCTGATGTCTTTATAGCAATAAGGAAAGAGAAAAAATCATCAGTACATTTCCTTGCTATACTGTATATGTACATTGTTTATGTATACATGCCTTCAGTTCATTTCAGTCACTCAGTATGTCCGACTCTTTGTGAGTGGACATACTGCAGCATACCAGGCTTCCCTGTCCTTAACCAACTCCCGGAGCTTGCTCAAACCTCATGTCCATCAAGTCAGAGATGCCATATAACCGTCTCATCCTCTGTTGTCCCCTTCTCCTCCTGCCTTCAATCTTTCCCTGCACCAGTGTGTTTTCCATGAATCAGTTCTTTGCCTCAGGTGGGCAAAGTATTGGAGTTTCAGTTTCAAAATCAGTCCTTCCAATGAATATTCAGGACTGATTTCCTTTAGGATGGACTGGTTGGATCTCCTTGCAGCCCAAGGGACTCTCAAGAGTTTTCTGCAACATCACAGCTTAAAAGCATCAATTCTTCAGCACTCAGCTTTCTTTATAGTCTAACTCTCACATCCATACATGACTACTGGAGAAACTGTAGCTTTGACTAGACCTTTTTTGGCAAAGTAATGTCTCTGCTTTTTAATATGCTGTCCAGGTTGGTCATAGCTTTTCTTCCAAAGAGCAAGCATCTTTTAATTTCATGGCTACAGTCACCATCTGCAATGATTTTGGAGCCCAAGAAAATAAAGTCTGTCACTGTTTCCATTGTTTCCCCATCTATTTACCATGAAGTGATGGGACCAGATGCCATGATTTTCATTTTTTGAATGTTGAGTTTTAAGCCAGTTTTTTCACTCTACTCTTTCACTTTCATCAAGAGGCTCTTCAGTTCCTCTTTGCTTTCTACCATAAGGGTGGTGTCATCTGAATATCAGAGGTTATTGTTATTTCTCCCTGCAATCTTGATTCCAGCTTGTGCTTCATCTAGCCTGAAATTCTTCATGATATACTCTGCATAGAAGTTAAATAAGCAAGGTGACAACATACAGCCTTGACATATTCCTTTCCCAATTTGGAACCAGTCCATTGACCTATGTCCAGTTCTAACTGTTGCTTCTTGACCTTCATACAGATTTTTCAGGAAGCAGGTAAGATGCTCTGATACTCCCATCTCTTTAAAAATTTTCCACAGTTTGTTGTGATCCACATAGTCAAAGACTTTAGTGTAGTTAGTGAAGCCAAAGTTGATGTTTTTCTGGAATTCTCTTACTTTTTCTATGATCCAGAAGGTGTTGGCAGTTTGATCTCTGCTTCCTCTGCCTTTTCTAAATCCAGCTTTACCGTCTGGAAGTTCTCAATTCACGTACTTTTGAAACCTAGTTTGCAGAATTTTGAGCATTACTTTGCTAGCATGTGTTCAGTTCAGTTCAGTCGCTCAGTTATGTCTGACTCTTTGTGACCCCATGAATCTCAGCATGCTGGGGCTCCCTGTCCATCACCAACTCCCAGACTTTACCCAAACTCATGTCCATCAAGTTGGTGATGCCATACAGCCATCTCATCCTCTGTCGTCCCCTTCTCCTCCTGCCCCCAATCCTTCCCAGCATCAGGGAAAAAGTTGACTTTTTCATTGAGTCGATTTTTCGCAAGAGTTGGCCAAAGTATTGGAGTTTCAGCTTCAACATCAGTCCTTCCAATGTGAACACCCAAGACTGATCTTTAGGATGGACTGGTTGGATCTCCTTGCAGTCCAAGGGACTCTTAGGAGTCTTTTCCAGCACCATAGTTCAAAAGCATCAATTCTTCAGCACTCAACTTTCTTCACAGTCCAACTATCACATCCATACATGAGTAATGGAAAAACCATAGCCTTGACTAGATGGACCTTTGTTGACAAAGTAATGTCTCTGCTTTTTAGTATGCTGTCTAGGTTGGTCATAACTTTCCTTCCAAGGAGTAAGTGTCTTTTAATTTCATGGCTGCAGTCACCATCTGCAGTGATTTTGGAGCCTCAAAAAATGAAGTCCGACACTGTTTCCCCACCTATTTCCCACAAAATGATGGAACCAGATGCCATGATCTTAGTGTTCTGAATGTTGAGATTTGTTTTTTTTTTAAATATATTTATTTATTTGTTTATTTTCTTTGCATTATTGTGTTGATTTTGCCATACATTGACATGAATCCACCATGAGTATACATGTGTTCCCCTTCCAGAACCCCCCTCCCATGGCATTGAAACATGTAAATTATCATATGTGAAATGAATCACCAGCCCAGGATTGATGCATACAAGGTGCTCAGGGCTGGTACACTGGGATGACCCAGAGGGATGGAATGTTGAGCTCTAAGCCAACTTTTTCACTCTCCTCTTTCACCTTCATCAAGACGCTCTTTAGTTCTTCACTTTCTGCCATAAGGGTGGCGTCTTCTGCATGTCCGAGGTTATTGGTATTTCTCCCAGCAATCTTGATTCCAGCTTGTGCTTCTTCCAGCCCAGCGTTGCTAGCATGTGAGATGAGTACAATTGTGTAGTAGTTTGAATATTCTTTGGCATTGCCTTTCTTTGCAATGGGAATGAAAACTGACCTTTCCCAGTCCTGTGGCCACTGCGAGTTTTCCAAATTAGCTGACAAATTGATTGCAGCAATTTCACAGCATCATCTTTAGGATTTGAAATAGCTCAACGGGAATTCCATCACTTCCACTAGCTTTGTTCCTAGTGATCCTTCCTAAGGCTCCCTTGACTTCACACTCCAATATATCTGGCTTCATGTGAGTGATCACACCATCATATTTATCTTGGTCTTTAAGACCTTTTTGTATAGTTCTGTTTATCCTTGCCATATCTTCTTAATATTTATATGTATGTTATATGCTGCAGTAATTGAGGGTCTGGAAGGATATTTGCAGTAGAATATTTACAGGAGTCATTCTGAAATGTTAAAATATGCCTTTATCTTTTTTATTTCTTTTTTTAAAAGATTAATTTCATGTGGTGTTTTTCATATTTGTTTTATAATAAATGCAGATTGCTTCTGCAAGAAAACAAAATGATGAATTTAGGTAATAGAATCTTATCTTTCTGTATCTTTAAAAATTATTATTAACTCTCTTATAAATGAGATATTCACTTAAAAATCATTTTTAGTCCTCATAATGTTTTAAAGGATTAAAAATATATTCAAAGTCACATAAACTAGTAAATGACAGAATATGAATTTGGAGTCCTTTCTTCTCAGTGGAAATGTGTGCTTGTGTCTTTTATCAGTCCGATTTTAGGGGAAAATGCTAATTTGAGTAATTGCTATTGGCTAATTTAAATTTGTAGGATACATCTGCAAAGCATAGATTTTTCCTCCTATAGATTTTCTGAAAACTGCTTTTGCTCCTATAGATGGGGAAGGAATAGAGGAAAAGAAAAAAATTATTTTTAAGTACTAGATTAGTGTTGTGTTGCTGCTATAATAAATTATCACAGATTTAACAGCTTAAAACCACACAGATTTATGATCTGACTGTTCTGTAGTTCAGGGATCTAGAGGATCCATGAGCTCTGCTCCAGATCTCATAATACAACCTCAAGGTTTTAGGCCCCCTAGGTTTGCATCAGGAGGCTTTGGGAGAAAATCATCTAGGTTGTTGGCAGAATTTAGTTCTACATGGTTGTAGGACTGAAGTCTCAGTTGCCTTGCTGCTTCTCAGTCTAGGGTCATTCTCAGCTTTTGGAGGATGACTACAACTTCCTTTGAGTCTGACTCACCTCTTCTGTCTCATCTCTCCTCTGACTTGAGCTGTAGAAATTTCTCTGCTTTTAAGAGGTCAGGTAATTAGAATGAGCCTGTCTGGATAATACAGGCTACTTTCCATAATTTAAGGTCCATAACCTCAATTACATCTACAAAATCCCTGCATAGCCCTACCTAGATAGTATTTGATTGAATAACCAGGAGACAGAATCTTGGGGGAACAGCTTTAGAATTCTTTCCACTGTATTTTTTTCCTTCAAAACTTAGGGATAAATGTATTCACACTCTTTTTAAAAGGTTAATGTAGTATTGATAACCTTCAGGGCTTATTCCTGGACATTTCACATGTCTCAGATATTCAGAGAGAGAATTCCTCCAAATCCACACCTTGAATAGTTTTGTCTGTAGGTATTTCAAAATGGATTTTTAAAGCCTTGTAGGAGTGTTTATTTTCATCCTGGCTAAGATAATGGAACACAAATATGCTATTCCCAAATAATACACTATTTCACTGAGAGTGTAGCTTGTAAAGGATTCAGGAACAAATTCCAAGATCATAGGAGCTCATTAGTATGCAACTGACCTATTTATTACACAGCTGTATATTTCTACAGACTAGTTCCCATTTCCAAGTATTTGTCTATTATATCTCAGTTCTATGCATTTGTCTTAACCTAAACTGTGCTTATCGCCACTACTCTGACTAGGATGTGTAGTCTTACTATGGATTTGGGTTTTATGGATGTAAACTGTGTTGGCAGTTTGATCTCTGTTTCCTCTGTTTTTTTCTAAATGCTTATACGTCTGAAATTTTTTTGTAAACCCTTGTGCATCTGAAATTTCTCTGTTCATGTGCTGCTAAAATCTAGCTTGAAGGATTTTGAGTACAACCTTACTAGCATGTGAATTGAGTGCAATTGTACAGTAGTTTGAACCTTCTTTGGCATTACCCTTCTTTGGGATTGGAATGAAAACTGACCTTTTCTGTTCTGTGGCCACTGTTGGGTTATATATGCAGAGGAGATTTATTTTAAGGAATTTGCTTAGGTGATCATGGTGGTGGTTTAGTCACTAAGTCATGTACAGCTCTTGTGACCTCATGGACTATAGCCTGCCAGGCAAGAATACTAGAGTGGGTTGCCATTTCCTTCTCTAGAGGATCTTTATAAAACAGGGGTTGATCCCAGATCTCCTGCATTGCAGGTAGAATCTTTGCCCTTTAAGCTGTGGACTTCTCCTAGTGACCATGGAAACAAGTGCAAAATCTGCAGGATGGGCTGGTAAGCTGGAGAACCAGGAAGAGCTGATACTACAGTTCATGTATGAAGGCTGTCTGTTGGCAGCTTTCCCTCTTGCTCAGGGGAGCTCAGTACTTTTGTTTTTTGGGGGCCTTTAACTGATTGGATATGGCCCACCTATATTATGTAGAGCAATCTGCTTTGCTTAAAGTCAACTGATTTAAATGTTTCTCTCATCCAAAAAATATCCTCACAGAATCATCTGGAATACTATGTTACCACATATCTGGACATGGCATGTAGTTAACAGGTCATCATATAAAATTATCCTTCACAGGGGATTCTAAGTTTGATCTTTTGGGTGTTGTGGTCTGAATTCTTATACATTTACAAATTAATTTACATCATCATAAAAATAATGTCAATGCTATCTGTGTTTTCTAGGTTTAGGCAAGGTTGAATAATAGTGGAAAGTATACGCAAGTTATTTCAAATCCATTCTAAATACTAATGTCTCTCATCTTCAAGTACCAACTGCGTGCTAGGTACTGCACTGAGTGATTTATACAGCAAACCTACACAACAGATAATATTACTCCCATTTCAGAGAGGAGCAGTTTGAGAGTAATTGATTGACATATGTAAGAAACAGAGTTAAGTAGCAGAGATGGAACTTCCATGCCTTCTCTCATGGAATATCTCATTTTTCTACCATGTCACTGTGCCTTCTACCTAGAAATTCAGTCTCTTACATCTGTTTTAAAAATCCACAGGTTGCTTCTTAACATCATAGCTTAAAGAGGGCAACACCATTCTATATTTTTATTACAACTTGAATTTAGTTAAAATAGTTAATAGAAATTGAAATGTTTGGAGAAAATGTTTCAAGAGCCTGATTATTATACAACAGTCCTTAATTGTTAGCTGAAAATAGGATAAATTTTAACATTCTCAGATGGTTCTTATCTAATTAATATGAATAACATCACTGCCAACATTTTTTGAATAATTGTTTATATTCAATATAAATGGTTGCAGCAAAGGTGCTGTCAGAGCAGGAAACTGATTTTCTCTTGTATTGGCAGAAGCACATCTAATTTAAACCTCAGGATAAGCTGGCCAGGGTACTGTCTTGCTGAAATTCTGTTAAGGTCAGTGCTCTGTATCTGCCCCTCTGGTTTCACTGGCAAAGACTATGTGACAGTTCCCAAGGAATGGAATTTGAGTAGTCCTATAATTTATTTGTTCATTTCATCCATTTATGAAAGGAAACGAGCAACAGCCATTTGGGAAAGGATTTACATAATTTAATTAAATGTGATCACTGCCTTGCTATCTTGAAACGCTGATGCAACTGATAACATCCCAGATGTTTTAGTCCCAGTCTCCTATCTTCCTTGAAGTTCTCTAGCACACATCATGGGAGGGGTGACTTCAGTTGAATGTAAGAAGTGATCCTGTATTCTACCAAGAGCATATTCTTGTATTATCCATCAGTCCTGACTCTTAGGTATAATAGCCACTGCTGGCTGCCAGCCCAATCAGCTTTCTTTCTTCCTTGCTGGTTTAGTTCTGATTTTCCATTGTAATTCAGGTATAAATGTGATTTTTCCAAGGTGAATCATACTAACCCCATTACATTTATTTCACTGATAGGTTTTGTTGTCATTCAATCACTAAGTCGTGTCCTGTTCTTTGCAACCCCAGAGATAGCAGCACACCAGTCTTCCCTGTCCTTTGCTATCTCTTGGCGTTTGCTCAAACTCATATTCATTGAGGTGGTGATGCTATTAGGGAGGGGAATATGAACAAGTCCTGGCTACTGAAATGTAAGGAGTTGGCTGGGGGACTTTGGGTGAAGATTTATTGTTCTTAAAATAGGACACATGGGAACAGATGTGCCCTTTTTTTCCCCAATGAATCTTGTTATTTCTCCATGAATGAGATGCCTGAGCAGTGGTAATCACTTAGTGACTGTAAAGGAAGTTATGTTGAGTGACTGACACATTATTGATGTTAGAGTAAAAAAGACCCTGAGTTCTTGATATGTCAATGAGCCACTTGAACAAATCAATCCTGGAGCTGTCCCTGCTCTCTCATTATTTGAGATTAAAATGTTTCCTAATTTCTTAACCTACTATATCAAGACTTTCTTGTGATGTTTGCCTTAACGGGTTCTTAGTGGTAGGATTGACCCTTCTTCCTTTTGGTGGTTGTGTCCTTTCTTTGAAGGAGGTGTGCCTTGCTTACTTGGTTTTTCTACCAGTGACCTTACTCTTGAATGTTGGTGAGTCATGCAGAGTCTCTCATCTCATTTCTAAAGAAGCATGTGTTGTGGAGGATGTGTTACATGAAAAGAAGGCTCGTGCTGCACTGTCAGGTTGTTGCCCATGAGTGCCTCTGGCATGTGTGCAGAATACTAGCCAAGTATAGTTATGGATGAACCACTACCATCAGCTCCCCCTCCAGTACACACACAGAAATGTGTACTCATAGGGAGGGAAGAATACTCTCAAAGAACCAACTACCCTTCAGTTAAAGCATATGGCTAAAGACATTCACAATCCTACATGTGTGGAAGAAGGGACAATTGTTGGTACTATTTAATAGGCCACAAAAAGTATGCTATGTACATGGTATCACCTTTATTGTGGATAAAAACAAGGACAAAATACTTGACTTTTCTGTGTAAAACATATAACTGTTGACAGTGAACTCAATATCCAGGCAACTTATCCCCCTTGGGCCAGTGAGACTTGCAGTGTGGATGGACTCAAGACCACTCATGATTCTGGTGGGCAGTTTCACCCCCATGATCAGAAAAAGAATAGAGCTGAGCATTCTGCTATGGACTGATCTGTGTGCCTCCTTGAAAGTGTGATTTCCTAACCCCCAGTGTAGTGGAATTTGGAGATGGCAGCCTTTGGGAAATAACTAAGTTCAGACAAGGTCATGGGGAGGAGAGACACTTTTATGAGAAGAGACACAAGGGACATTGTAGAGAATGCCCATAGGGTATATGATTGTGACCTCTTTTCCCAAGAAGGAAACTTCAGTAGTGAAAAAGATGCACCCATCATGAAAACTGTGTTTCTCTTCTCCCTCTAGATGTGAATCTTCATGGGAACAAGCCCTGAAGTTAGCAGGGTGAGGGAAGCAATGATCCTCCTTCCACAGTTCAGTAATTCTGCAATTAAGTTTTTCTTTTGGATGTTTGTTTTCTCTCTGTTTTGGTGAAAATGGCCCAGCAAGAGAGGGTGGTGAGTTTGTCTAATGTCCTCCTGAAGGGAAAGAGAAAGGTTGAAACACCCTGTTTGGTGTTGCTGATGCATTAGCATCATCTAGATACATGGGATTTTAGTCTAATGAAGTTGAACTCATTGGTTTTGAACTTAAAGGCTGGGGCTCAGGTGAATAATAGTGTGGTGACCCAGGTTATTCATGGCAGAGTTGGGGCTTCATAATAATAACCCAGTCCCAGGAGTCAAAGATGTATTATTCAACCTCCACATAACAGGCTCAGCCTTCCATTATTATAAGAGTAAAATATATTTTGTTCTTCCATTCCCATGAATTTATTGCTAGATATCTCCTAGTCTTTTATTAAGAATTAATATGAACATTTTTATTTGTCAGCAGATTGGTATGTGAAAGTACTTTATATCTTTGGTTTAAATTTGTCCAGATTTCTTAATGAAGTGTTAAGAGAGTTCTTCATGTATATATTCCAAGAAAAAAGAGAAACCCATATTTATGTTTTCATCTTAAAAACTTTGGAAAGTATAAACAGGATTTTGCCAACAGTGTTTACCTCAGTTAACTGAGAGTTGGGGCAGAGGGGAAGTTATATTTTTGACTTTATGTACTTCTATCTAAATTTTCTTTGAGTTTTGTTACGATTGATTTGTTCTTCAGGAAGAGCGCTATACAGTCACATTAAAAAAACAGATTTTGGTATTTGTGGAAATTTTAATAACTCCACATTTATTCTATTCTAGAAATTTATTACTAGTTAAAAATAAACACCCACCTGAAGAAAAGTTTGGAAGCCAGATAGATTAGGATTTGACTTCTGGTCCTGCCTTTTCCCATTTACTGTCTTGTAAGCTGTTGAATTACTTTGCCTTTTCTTATATGTAAAATAAAGGTAATAATAAAGCATTGCAGAACTTTTGTACTGATTAGAAATAGTATGTGTTACAAGGTAGACATTGATGAAGTGCTGGTTATGGAACCAGAGGCCAGGTCATGAGCTGCCACATGTGGAGCTAAAGGAGATTCCTGTTTGACTGGGGCAGTCATAGTTTGCCCAACTATCCCACTGTCATTACTGTCAGCACTCCTAATCCTCAGATGCTTTGCATTGGATGATACATAAATTACATGGCCGTTCTGTCATAAGCCACACTAAGGAGTTGGACTTTATGCTAAAACTTGAGTGAGATACTGAGGTGAAGAGTGTGCCCCAGTGGTAGTATGGCTTTTGAAATTTTCACCAGCCACAGGGAATGTCTATATATCGGTGCTTACATCTACTTGTTTCAAGAGTAAACAGCAGTGCAAGCCTAGAATAAAGAGACTCAAATGGTCTAAGGAAGCACTGAAAGATGAGTCTGGTGATGGAAGGAGACAGGTATGAAATGAGGCCGTTGTGGAGCTGATCTTTGTGCAGTTGCCTACCTCTCTTCTGCTGCTGATTTGTTTGCTTTTTAAATTTCAGAACTGACAAGTATAAAGTTGTTTGAATATTCTCATGAATTCAGATTAAATTGGATCCACTAGCTAATACAGTGTTATTATTAGGGACTGAATCATTCACTCAGAAACCGTTATCTGATACATTTCAGAAATAAGCATTTAGTAGATGTGCCACTTTTCTTATTTTTATTGCTAGATGAAGTTCAAATATCCAAAGGTCCTACAGCATGTGAATTAGAGGGCAGGATCATCCCTATGCACATAGGCAGATATGAAAGGGCATCCTGGGGAAAAGATTTATTTATTTATTTAAATTTTCTTTACTTTATTGTGTTGGTTTTGCCATACATTGACATGAATCCGCCATGGGTATACATATGCTCCCCCTCCAGAAACCCCTCCCTCCTCCCTCCTGATTCCCTCTCCCTGGGTCATCCCGGTGCACCAACCCTGAGCATCAAACCGGGGCTGGTGATTGATTTCACATATGATAATTGACATGTTTCAATGCCATTCTCCCATATCATCCCACCCTTGCCCTCTTCCACAGAGTCCACGAGACTGTTCTATATATCTGTGTTTCTTTTGCTGTCTCACATGCAGAGTTCTCGTTACCATCTTTCTAAATTCCATATATATGCGTTAGTATACTGTATTTTTGTTTTTCCTTCTGGCTTACTTCACTCTGGGTAATAGGCTCCAGTTCCATCCACCTGAGTAGAACTGATTCAAATGAATTTTTTTAATGGCTGAGTAATATTCCACTGTGTATATGGGGAAAATATTTAGACTTAGAGACAGAGACTGTCTCTAAGGCACATTAGCAAGTTACTCTTTCAAAGTTTTCTGAAGCAGGAAATACCCTGTGTGCAAGGTGGGCATGTATCTACTTATGGAGGAGTAAAGAACCAGATCAGATTCCATTTTCTGTTTCAGTTATTTTTAATCAGGGGATGTATCAGTGTTACCCAAGGAACTTAAAAACAACAACAACAACAAAAAAAACACACATGCTGGAGCACCAAACCAGATCTCCTAAATTCAAATGGCCGAACAGAGGGGCAGTGAACCTTGAGCACCTTCCGGATAAGCCTAACATGGACGCTGGGTCAAAAATGAATCCCCTAAGTCTGTGGTTCTCAGAATTTTGTGTAAACCAGGATGACCAGAAAGGCTGGTCCTACTCCCACACTTCAGATGCAAGTGTCTGGGGAAGAGCTTGAACATATGCATTTCTATCATGTTCCAAGTAATGCTGATGCCACTCTCCTGCCTGGACTTTGTGAACCCCTTCTCTAGGTTTTACTCCTCTTAACGCCTATCCTCACTGCTCTAGTGAGGTCTTAGTCATTTCTTACCTGGACTATTATTTTAGGTTTATATCTTGTATCATTACCTTCTACCCCAATTGCTGCCAAAGTGGTTTTTCTAAATAAAAATCTTATGGTGATTCAATACTTTAAAGTATTCCATGGGGTCCCCACTTCATCAATACAAACATCATTTATGGAATAATACTCTGTCTCCTGCTACTCTCCCTGCCTCACCTCTCACTCTCCAGCCCTGTTGTGTTGCCTGTCTTCTTCAGAGGAGACTTGACAGCACGGTGGTGGTGTTTTTATTTCTGCTGCTGCAAAGCAGTTAGAAGCACAGACTTCCAGGGTTCCTATTCAAACTTCTACACCTCTGTTTACAGCTTTTGGCTTTGGACAAGTTATTTTTTTACCTCTGTTTATTCCCGTCTACAAAGTAGAGCTGGCTACATAGTTCCTATGTCTTTGGATGATATGCAAATTAAATAAGTATATATATGTATGTAGCATTTGGAGCAGTGCCCAGAAAGTAGATGTTAGTTAGTTAAATATTAGCTGCTGTGGACCATTTCTTTCAGGAAACTGTTTGCACATCCCTGCATACCAGTTTGCATGACATTTTGAGTAGACAGTCCTGTATTTTCTATATGAAAGTGTTTCTATATGAAGTGTTTATTTCTTTGATCACTTGTAGCATTTAATTCATGTTTCCATATTAATGCTAGTGGTTCTCCTCTTCATTCACCTATGAGCCTATAAAGAGTGGATTTTATTGGTGTTATTCTTTGATGATCTTGCACTTCAAGGAACCTACACTGTAGGCTCCTAGCTACAGTACCTAAAAATGCTGGTTGGATAATCTCTTTGTTGAACAACCAATTGCTGACCCTAACCACGAGGTCATGAGATTTATAGAGGATGAGCATTAGGGTTATGAAACAAGAGGAAACGTTCTAGCTTGAAACAAGGGCACCAGTGCCACATGGAAGAGAAGCTGGTAGATGTTGGTTTACTTTTTCTTGTTTCTCTGAAAGTGCATATTGACCATTCAAAGAGTCTATTTATTTCTCTTGAAAGAAATGTAAGAAGGAAAAGTCTTAATGAGGAATTGAATAATCAACTCTTGATGTTGATATTTTTGTAAAGGAAATAAAAAATAACTCAAAGAAATTGGGATAATTTTTGTTTCTAAGCATAGAGTATATATCTGTTGGATCATAGAAAAAACAAGAGAGTTCCAGGAAAACAGCTGCTTTATTGACTATACCCAAGTCTTTGACTGTGTGGATCACAACAAACTGGAAAATTCTTAAAGAGATGGGAATACCAGACCACGTGACCTGCCTCCTGAGAAATCTGTATGCAGGTCAAGAAGCAACAGTTAGAACTGGACGTGGAACAATGAACTGGTTTCAAATTGGGAAAGGAGTAGGTCAAGACTGTATCTTGTCTCTCTGCTTGTTTAGCTTCTATGCAGTGTACATCATGTGAAATTCCAGGCTGGATGAAGCACAAGCTGGAATTAAGATTGCTGGGAGAAATATCAATAACCTCAGATACGCAGATAACACCACCCTTATGGCAGAAAGCAAAGAAGAACTAAAGAGCCTCTTGATGAAAATGAAAGAGGAGAGTAAAAATGCTGGCTTAAAACTCAACATTCAAAAAACTAAGATCATAACACCTGGTCCCATCACTCCATGGCAAACAGATGGGGAAACAATGGAAACAGTGACAGCCTTTATTTTCTTGGGCTCCAAAATCTCTGCAGATGGTGACTGCAGCCATGAAATTAAAAGACACTTGCTCCTTGGAAGAAAAGCTATGACCAACCTAGACAGCATATTAAAAAGCAGAGGCCTTACTTTGCCAACAAAGGTCCATCTTGTCAAAGGTATGGTTTTTCCAGTAGTCATGTATGGATGTGAGAGTTGGACTATAAACAAAGCTGAGTGCCAAAGAATTGATGCTTTTGAACTGTGGTGTTGGAGGAGACTCTTGAGAGTCCCTTGGACTGCAAAGAGATCCAACCAGTCCATCCTAAAGGAAATTAGTCCTGAATATTCGTTGGAAGGATTGATGCTAAAGCTGAAACTCCAAAACTTTGGCTACCTGATGCAAAGAGCTGACTCATTGAAAAGACCCTGATCTTGGGAAAGATTGAAGGTGGGAGGAGAAGGGGCCAACAGAGGATGAGATGGTTGGATGGCATCTCTGACTACATGGACATGAGTTTGAACAATCTCTGGGTGTTGGTGATGGACAGGGAGGCCTGGCATGCTTCAGTCCCTGGGTCCCAAAGTGTCGGACATGACTGAGCAACTGAACTGGACTGAACTGATAGAATATATGCAGTAATATGCAAAATCTAAATGTTGATGCATTTTTAACTAAGACTCAGACTAAGTCATATATATTTCCCTTACTTCAGAAGTTCCCCCTTACCTGTTGTTCTATCCAAAAGTGATTTATTTCCATAATCACTTTTGTCTCCTTTTGAATCATACATAAATGAAATTATACCACAGATGCATTCTTGCCTGGGAAGTTCCTTGCACAGAGGAGTCTGGCAGGCTATAGTCCATGGGGTCACAAAGAGTTGGACATGACTGAGTACTCACCCACATGGACTTCCTATGTGGCAAAGTGGTAAAGAATTGGCTTGCCAAAACAGAAGACACAAGAGACACAGGTTTAGTTCCTGGATCAGGGAAGATCCCCTGGAGGAGGAATGGCAACTCACTCGAGTATTCTAGCCTGGAAAATTCCATGGACAGAGGAACCTGGCAGGATGCAGTCCAGGGGGTTTACAAAGAGTTGGACACAACTGAGTGCACACACACACACATACCACAGATACTTGTGTTTGATGTCTTTAGTTTATCAATTTGTCTAGGAAATTTAGTCATATTTTTGAGTGAAGCAATAGTTCATTTGTCTCATTGTTGTATACTTTCTGTTATTAGAATATACCATAATTTATTCATCCATTCTTCTGTGATATATGTTTGAGTCATTTCTAATTTGTTGACATTTGCAAATAATGCTACTACGAATATTCTTGTAACAAGCTCAGTAGTCAAATTGTCTGGGCACAGTATGATAGATAGATACTAAGATGACCTTAATGATCTCTGCCTTATAGTATCCATACATTTGTGTAATATATCACTTCCCCCACCCCCAACCCCACATAACGATTGTACTTGTAACTTGTCTTAACCAGTATAATATGGAAAATTTATATTTGCCACATTATATTGGCAACCCCTTTGATTAGGCTACATCATGAGGCAAAGATGATCTGTGGTTATATATACTACATAAGACTGTGTCTTAGGAGGTTGGAATAAGAGGTACTACTTGGATGCTTAATGTACTGAGTAACCATGTTGAGAAAGCCTCCCTGGAAGGAACTGTGGGCTTCTATTTTCTGTTTTTTGTCATCTGTTATAATGCAGCTTTTGGGTATAATGCAGCCCTTGGGATAACATGTACTTCATCCAAATTATCACAATTATTGGTATAAATTTGGTCACAATATATTATCTTTTTGACATCTGTAGCATCTGAAGTAATGGTGGCTTTTTTTTATCCCTAACCTTGATCACTTGTGTTCTGTCCCCTACTCTTCAACCAACCCTGACACAGTATTGTTAGACTTTAAATTTCAGTTAATCCTCAGAGCTTTGCTAATTTTCTCAACTTTATGTCTGCTTACTTTTTCATTGGTTTCTGTTCTTATTTTTATTTCCTTTCTTGTTAGTTTTAATTTGCTGTTCTTTTCATAGCTTTCTCAGGTAGAAGCTCAAATTCTTTCTTCTTTTCTACATGTGAAAAGTGAAAGTCACTCAGTCGTGTCCGACTCTTTGCAAGTCCATGGACTATACAGCCCATGGAATTCTCCAGGCCAGAATACTGGAGTGGATAGTAGCCTTTCCCTTCTCCATAATGCTATAAATTTTCTGCTAAGCACTGCTTTACCTGCATTTTACAAATTTTAGTATTCCAAAGACATTTTACTTTCCATTTTACTGGTCATTGATTCAAGGGTAATTTAGATGTATATTTCATAATTTCTAAATATTTGAGATTTTAAAATTCAAGTTTCTATTATTGTTTTTGGCTTACTATGTTCAGTGAATGCACTGTTTGTGATTTCAGTTTTTCAAAATTTATTGAGGTCTATTTAATGACACAGCACATGTTCTATTTTCATGTGCATTCTGAGAGCTTTTGTAAAATATCTCTGTAGCTCTGAAGTGTAGTGCTATGGCTAATTAGTTTATTTTTATCAATCAGGTTGTTCAAATATTCTTTATCCTTAATGATTTTTTACCAGATTTTACCATAATTACTGAAGAGTGTATTTTAATATCTCCAGAAATGATTGTTTCTTCCAATTCTTCCAGTTTTAATTAAAATTTTTTCCCTAGTCTAGTTTTTCATTAGTAATATGCTGTTTACATTGGTGATATATTTTTCCAGTCTATTGACTACAAAATTTCTGTGTCCTTATGTTTAAAGTGTTTTTTCTGTAAAGAGCACATAGTTCAGTTTTTTTTTTCTTGAATATTATAGTCCTTTAAATGGAATATTCAGTCTATTATGTTGACCAAACTACTAATATAATTGGGTTAAATCTATAACATTTCTATTGTTTTTGTTTTTTATTCACAGGTTCTTTGTTCCTTTCTTTTATCTTGATTTATTTTGTATTTTTCAAATATTTGAAATTTTTCAGTTTTCCTTTCTCTGTCAGTGTTACCATTCTTTTTAGTGGTTAGCCTGGGGATTATAATGTAGTTTTGACTTATTAGATTCACTTTAAATATGTCCTGTTACCAATTGCCAGCAAAATACAAAGGCTTTAGAGCACTTAAACTCTAATTATCCTTTCCTCTCTTTGTAATATTGCCATCATGCATTTTTATGAAAATATATTTGAGACCCTCCAAATCATTATTACTATTATTTATGCATTCAGTACTCATTTTCTGCCAGTGTGTTTAAG
Organism: Antilocapra americana; assembly: GCA_007570785.1. NCBI lineage: Eukaryota > Metazoa > Chordata > Mammalia > Artiodactyla > Antilocapridae > Antilocapra > Antilocapra americana. The sequence goes on from ML662453.1 coordinate 5,448,814, forward strand.
CTTTTCTTTCTTTATTCCTTTTCACATGATTGTGTTTCTGTTTGGAACCTTTTTGTTTTTCTGCCTCAAAAACTCCCTTCAGTACTCCTGCTAGTGATAAATGATTAGCTTCCTGAAAATCTCTTAATCTTAACCTTCATTTTTGAAGGATAGTTTACAAATGTAGAATTCTAGGTTGAGAAATATTTTCTTTAAGCATTTTGAAGAGATCTTCCTGTTATAATTGAAATTCTCTTATTTCTGTGGAAGAATTAGCTGTCAGTCTATTGTTGCTCTTTCAATATGTATTTTATATTTTACATGGGCCTCCAAAGAGAGCTTAATAATATATTTTTGGTTAATTTGATTCCACTTTTTTATTGGAATAAATGAAAATGGTGCTTTTTAAATACTATGTGGAATTTACTGGCCCATGAACAGTACCAGACTATACATTGAATTGCAAATTAGTAGATCTGGTTCTAATTTTTGCTCCCATTAGCTAGTTAGGTGGCTATAAGCGAATTAAGACCTCCATTTTCTCATTTGTAGAGTGAAATTATGTGGATGTACTGGATGAAAAGACCTCTTTCTCTGTCAGCTGTCTGTGATTCTTGTCAGCAGTGCCCACTGTTTGCTGAACCCATGGCAGGCAAAACATGAGCTAAGAGGCTGGAAGAAGACGGAAAGAGCTGTAGGAACTGCACACGTGTTTATTCTCTCCTAACTGTCGCGGCAGCTGCTGCAGCAGCCTTGGCACGACCTTCTCTCCTGGCTCATGTAGCAGCCACGACCAAACCACGAGGCCTTTCCGGGTGGAGCTTATATGTGCTTATACAGAGGCAGCCCGTGGCCAAGGGAGTACCTCGGGATGTACGTGTGCAGTGCTATAGAGATCTTAGCTGCTACATAATCATAAAACATGGGGCAAGAGTGAGAGTCTGTGGGGTGAGAGAGCTCGACCACGCCAGCTTGGCTAATTTGCTCTTTCCCTACACTTGATATGTGTGCATCTCCAGAAAGCTACTCATAGTGTGGCAGCATGCTTCTTCCAGAGCAGGGGCAGAGAGAACGAGAGAAAGTCATAATCTTTTGTTACCTAGTTTTTGAAGGGATATCCCATCACTTTTACCATTTTCTATTTATTAGAAGGAAGTTGCTAGGTTCAGTCCACACTCAAGTGTGGGGTGTACAGAAGATCATGGATATCAGGAGATGAGGATCTTTGGGGGACATTTTATTTTATTTTATTTTTTTTTAAGATGTCCAATGGAAATATTTATTTCATATTTAAGTATATGTCGAGAAATACATTTTGAGACTTTAAAACATCAAAATATGAAGCTGATGAAGCCTTTTATCCTTTAATTTTCTAACACAGTTGTATTCCTACATCATATAGGGGGACATTTTAGAAGCTGCCTGCCACACTGTTGGAATGAAATGCAGATCATTTGAAATGTTTAGTCTTCCCATCCAGCTTGGTAAAGGGAATGAAAGTAACAGCAAGTAATGCCAAATGGAAATTGCTTTGCATATATTTTCATGTAATGCTCACCAATTTTATGTATTAAATATTTTTAATCCATTGAGAATTATGGCAGAAGTATGTAGCCTTCCCCAGATACCCTCCCCCTCCCCTTAAAACCCTCTGTTTAACTCCAAAACTTAACAGGTTGTATGTTAAGCTTTTGTTAATTAATCCCTGTTAATAACAGGAATTATTATTTTAAAAAATTAACAAGCAACTCTTTTCTAGATAACTTTAAGTTTTAGAAAGAACATAATTCTCTAAGCTTCCCCAGGTTAGGAGGGTAGGATAGTATCCCGCCACACCTGGGCAATTCAACTTCACAGCAGCTCCCTATTAATCCAGGAAACTGAATTGTCTCTGAAAAACAGAAGAACTGATTAAAATTTCTGTCTCTGTGATTACTTACAACATCTGCTTTGTGCCCTAGGGTCCTCCTTTATTCTTAATCTGTCTAGAGTTTAAAGATTTCTTTCTGCACCTGTTATCAGATGAATCTGTGACTCTCATCAGAGGGATGTTAATTTATTCCACAGAAAAGGAAAGATACCTATGCTCCTCAGAGGTAACTAACACTGAAAAGGGAGCACAGACGGTCCTGTCCTTTTGTTCTCTGTTTGTATAAGGCAAATAGCATGGGGAATTTAAAATGCAGGCATACTTAATTCAAATTAGTCAAAGTATGCTTAATTATAAGGAACTGACATGCAGACAAATAAGGCCATTTAACAAAAGTTTAACTGCTCAGCCTTGTACTTTGTTATGTTTAGGGACTCGAAAAAGCTGTTGAGAAAAAATCAGTCTTTCTGGATGCACATTATCTAATTTTGCAACTCCAAGAATGCTTTGGGTTGTAAAAATCTTGAAATCTATTAACCCTCTTTCTAGAAAGACACATATATTCACTTAGTACATTTTGGAAGTTTCATAGACCTCTATTAGTCTATACATGGACTTCCAACCAAGAAGCACTGCTAGGATAGAAAGAGGAAACTTTGAAAATCAGGACACGCTTGCCGAAGAGCTGTATATTTGAGAAAGGTTTTTGAAACTTCCCTGAGAGATATCAAGTGCTCTCATATGGGGACAGTATTGTGTAGAAAAGAAAGTATTTCTGTTGTAGTACCTCTCAAGCTTTGTATAAGAAGGAATAACCTGAGAAACTTGTTAATCAATACTGGGCCCCATGACCAGTATTGATTTAGCAAATCCTAGGCAAGGCTCAAGAATTTGACTTAAGAAGGGCATGCTGCTGCTGCTGCTGCTGCTAAGTCATTTCAGTCGTGTCTGACTCTGTGCGACCCCAAAGACAGCAGCCCACCAGGCTCCCCTGTCCCTGGGATTCTCCAGGCAAGAATACAGGAGTGGGTTGCCATTTCCTTCTCCAGTGCATGAAAGTAAAAAGTGAAAGCGAAGTCGCTCAGTCGTGTCCGACTTTTAGCGACCTCATGGACTGCAGCCTATGAGGCTCCTCCGTCCATGGGATTTTCCAGAAAGAGTACTGGAGTGGGGTGCCATTGCCTTCTCCATAAGAAGGGCATAGGAGTTACTAAATAGGTGGACCTGGAGCAAGCTTGGAGAAAGGCCTTGGAACAGCTGCCACTAAACCAAGTATCAGGGTGTTTGCCCCACCTGTGTGAGCCTGGGAGCTGTATGTCACTGTGTGCTTCTCTCCCACGGCTTTCTGGAGGGTTCTTATTCTGCATATGAAATATATCTCAAAAAAGTCCAGTGTAACTGGAGACATAAAAAAGAGAAAAGGTAAAAAATAACAAGGCTTGAGATCTGTTGCATAAATGGCTTACGGGATACTGGACTCTAGAATTGAAACAAAAAAGCTCAACATTCAGAAAACTAAGATCATGGCATCTGGTCCCATCACTTCATGTCAAATAGATGACTTTATTTTTTGGCGCTCCAAAATCACTGTAGACAGTGGCTGCAGCCATGAAATTAAAAGACGCTTACTCCTTAGAAGGAAAATTATGACCAACCTAGACAGCATATTAAAAAGCAGAGACATTACTTTGCCAACAAAGGTCCATCTAGTCAAGGGTATAGTTTTTCCAATGGTCATGTATGGATGTGAGAGTTGAACTATAAGGAAAGCTGAGCGCTGAAGAATTGATGCTTTTGAACTGTGGTGTTGGAGAAGATTCTTGAGAGTCCCCTGGACTGCAAGGAGATCCAACCAGTCCATCCTAAAGGAGATCAGTCCTGAGTGTTCATTGGGAAGACTGATGCTGAAGCTGAAACTCCAATGCTTTGGCCACTTGATGCGAAAAGGTGACTCATTTGAAAAGACACTGATTCTGGGAAAGATTGAAGGCAGGAGGAGAATGGGACAACAGAGGATGAGATGGTTGGCTAGCCTCACCAACTCAGTGGACATGAGTTTGGGTAGACTCCGGGAGTTGGTGATGTACAGGGAGGCCTGGTGTGTTGTGGTCCATGGGGTTGCAAAAAGTCGGACATGACAGAGCGACTGAACTGAACTGAACTGAACCCATCAATACCCAGGACGACTTCCACCACATAGCAGCAGTGAAGTCTCTTGGGACAGACTCATCCTGGTGACTAAAGTGTCGGGTGCATGAGCTTGCTTAGGTTTCCTCCTCTGGTTTGGTAATCAGGAATGAGAAAGGGCAGCGAGATTGGGACCAGGAAAGATTACTCCTCTTAGAAATGAATGGTGGCGAAAAGCATTCTACCCAAGACATCTTCGGTTCTGTCAGTGATTTGTTTTTTTACTGTGATTATTTTCTTGTATTTTGATACTTCTAATGCTATTAATATAATAATAACATGTTATATTTTTCCCTCTTAAAGGTCTCACTTTAAAAATTCACTCAAAGCTGAATTTCCCTCTCTCTTACTCTCTCTCCTCTCTCTTTCTCTCAAACACACAGGCACACACAGTGTACACAAACACCACAGATATACAAGACAAAGTCAGGCTGGACCTCCTACTTCCCGTCATCATAGTGCATATTGACAGTATACATACTTTTTTATAAGAAGTATGTACATTTAAGGGACGAATTTGGAGTTGGCTGAATTGCATTTAAAAGTATTATTTACTTGAAGAGCCAGGAGAGCAGAAATTAAAATGTAATTTCATAGCTAACGCATACAGTTTTGAGTAATGCTTGTTTTATTATTATGTAAATTTTTCATTCTTACAAAGGTTTTTTAAATTACAGAAATGCCTTCTGAAAATATCTAAAATATTAGACTGATGTCTCTCAGGAACACTCATCAAGAATGACCATAACTTTGCTTGATAAGAAAGGTGATAACACTCAGTTACTAAGCCATTTGAAATTAGATGTGGGCTTCTGTGTGGTTCTGATCCTGAATACATGGATGATTTTGCATACCCTCTTCCCTTGTCTGGACCTGTGTTTTTTTGTATGGTATATTATTAGGTAGAATACATTTAATATTATTTTAGACATGTTCTTTAGGTGTGTGACTTTTAGACAGAATCATAGCAAACGTATTTCATAGACATAAATGCTCTCCAAAGCCCCTTGCTCGACCCTTTCCAGTCTTTGCTAATAGTGTAGATCTCTGGATGTCCATATGGTGGTTGGGATTGGAGTAGACCTCAAATGGCAAATTGGTTATAATTCAGAGGAGTCAAATTCATTCAAGGATCTATAGTGTTGTTCAGAGTTTTTACTACTCCAGTCCACAGACATACAACCCATGGAAAGAGATCAGTCACCCAGATTGTACCCTCAAAGGAGTCACTAACCACTAACTAACAAATTTGCCATGATTCTATTACTTAATCTCTCTGAGTTTTGCTTTTCTGACCTAAAAGTTCTAAATTATCTCAAAGCCCCCTTCTAGTTTTGTGATCTAAGGGTTTTCTTCTGGTAGAACCACCTCCGTTTTAAATTTCTGGGACCACTGAGACTTTCTGGAGCGAAGTCCATGAGTCTCCAGAATTAGGGATTTCTCCAGGATCTGGACTGATTTGGATCTGACCCTTTTGATAAAAAATACTAACACTGTTTTGGGGAATGCCACAGCTACACAAATATCTRTAGCTCAGTTGGAAAAGAATCTGCCTGCAGTACAGGAGACCTAGGTTTAATCCTTGGGTCAGGAAGAACCCCTGGAGAAGGAAATGTCCACCAACTCCATTATTCTTGCCTGGAAAATCCTATGGACAGAGGAACCTGGTGGGCTACAGTCAATGGGATCACAAGAGTTGGACACGACTTAGTGACTAAACCACAGCTATACAGGTTTTGTCTTCCTTCCTGTATATTGATATGTCCCAGGGTTCTTACTGATCAAAGATTCGTAGTTGATCAGGTGATCCCTGAAGGAGGGGGATGAGAAAAAGCAGGTAACAGATCAATTGAAGAATATATAGGTTATAGGAAATAGGGATGGTAGAGGGTGAATAACTGTGAGAACACAAACACTGGGACTGGGAAGTGTCTCAATTGCATCACATCACCCAGGGTATCTGCTGAAGATGAATGAGTCCCACCCAGACCTATCGAGCAAAGTTGGAGGTAGAGTTCAGTGGTTGGGGGGGTGGGGGGGGTGTTGATCTGCATTTTAAAGAATCTTACAAAATGTATTTTTTGCACATTCATATTTGAACATCATAAGGCTAGAAGTTCAGCAACCAGAGAATTAAAATATTGGGAAGCAGGGGAAAATTATCAAAGGGAATACATAATTGGAGTATTAAAATACAGCAAGTAAAACCTAGAAGGAGAGTCCTCCAGCTCTGCTTGTCTGGGGCAATTTTTAGCACCAGGACACATACTTTTTTCTGCTAGACTCTTACTTCCTCAGTCCTTGTGGCCTACCTATTTCAGTGGTAACTGTGTTTCCTTCTATACATTTCATTAAATGCTGGTTTCAAAGTCCTCCTTCTCTGTGAGTCTGTAAAAATCCTGACAGGGGAATAAAATCAGCACAGCTGCCTGTTAACTTCAGTATGACAAGAATAGTTCCTAATTAAACTCTTATGTCTTTGATTTAAAACTCCGTTTAATCAAATTATTCACCAACTTAAGGCAGTTGTTGATTACAGGGAGAGTATACCTTGAATCTTTGTTAGTTATAACTCTCTTCCAGGCCTCATCAAGCTTCTCTAAAGGGGTACAACATGTGCCTTCTTAAGGAGAGCTGAAAATCTTTCAACAGCTCACTCCTTCCTCCTTGAGGTTCTTTCTTAAATCATGAAGGGGCTGGCTGAGTTCCAGGTTTAGACTATCATTCTTGCTTCCTGTATATCCAGCCTGATTTCAGGGCCTTCAATAGCCACTGAATGGTTTGAGGATGGATATAAAGGCCACTCGACTTCCCTGGTGGGTCAGATGATAAAGAATCTGCCTGCAGTGCAGAAGACCTGGCTTTGATCCCTGGGCGGGGAAGATCCCCTGGAGAAGGAACTGGCTACCCACTCTAGAGGATTCTTGGAGAATGTGCCTGGAGAATTCCATAGACAGAGGAGCCTGTTGGGCTACAGTTCATGGGGTCACAGGGATTTGGACACAACTGAGCAAGTACCACGTCCACTACTTTTTCACATAAAGGCCACCGCATCTAGGTTGCTAGGAAGCTAGTTGTAGCAGCAGATGAGATGGCCCAGAGGTACCTGATGGCACTTTGCTTAATCTGGTTGGCAGTGAGTCCTTTGGGATCTGTTGCCCATTGAGGTTTTCCTACTTCAGGTTCTGTTCCCAGAAATTCCTGACTAGAGATAAGAAGTCCACTCAGGAGTCTTCTCATGTCCCTTTTCTTTCTTAGGCTTCTCCAGAGACTCCTTTTTCTAAGCCTTCCTACTCAAGGCTGCCTGTTAAAGTACAGGTTCAGAGGAGAAGGTGATGGTAACTGTTCAGAGGAAGTGTTCAGGAAAGAGCAGCTGGGGAACCCATCCTAGGAGTCTTGGCCCAGCTGGCTGCTGGTACAACTATTTGGACTCAGTAAATAATGCTTCTGTCTTTGCAATTGGGCTCCATGAAGGTGTCAGTGCAGTACTGGTAATACTCCTCCCTGGGTGTTTGTCAAGATGCCGTAGTTTGAGACGCTAAGAGGAAGGGTAAGTCAGAGTCCTTTTGTTTAAAAGATGTAGCTTTTACTAGTTGCTTTTAAGACTTGTTTTGAGAGGTTGGTCAAACTACCTAACTATATTGACCTCATCACCTATCAAATCAACTTCTTGATGTTTGCACAAAAGATAACATAAAATACGAGTGACTTGAATTCTTGCTTTGCCACTGTCAGCATCATTTTAGGTAGTCTGAGTAATGTCCAGCTCCTAAAACTTAACCAAATGATGGAGAGTGTTGTGAATAATATTCAAGTTGCTTCATTTTTATTTTCTACCCTTGAAAAAGTCAGTTATTATGATAGTTCAAAATATGAAGAGTAGTTTCTGTAAGCTTAACAATCTAATTATGAGAATCAATTGCCCATAGAATAGAGTGAGGGATGCAATATGGTAACAATTAGTTTTTCTCTGTCTTTTGAAGCAAATCCTATTTTCCACCAAGTTATAGATGAAGAAACTGACTTAGTTTGAGTAATTTGATACAGTACAGTTGATAACTAGCAGTATTAGGATTAAAACCTAGATTAAAAAAATTCGTATCATTAATCTGGGTCTGTGCCACAGTTGGGGCTTCCCTGTTAGCTCAGATGATAAAGAATCTTCCTCCAATGCAGGAGACCCAGGTTTGATCTCTGGGTCAGGAAGATCCCCTAGAGAAGGGAATGGCTACCCGCTCTAGTATTCTTGCTTGGAGAATTCCATGGACAGAGGAGCCTGGTGGGGTCCCTCAAGGGGTCACAAAGATTTGGACATGACTGAGCCAAAAGCACACACACTTGCCACAACTAATTTTCATAAATCTCTGGAGAAACCAGTTTGGGATATTTTTAAGTTTCCTGTAGTATTAACCTATAGATACCACCTGGCTAAATGTAAAGCTTCTTCAGTTCAAGAAATGGTGGAAAATGCCACAAAAAGTATTGCTACAATGTGCTAGCTCTCCTTCCAAGAAATCACCTAATCACTAAGGTGACAAAGACTTGTCTGGCTGCATCTGGATGATTCCTGACACGTTGATATATGCCATAATTCTACAATACAGTCCATTGTCTGCCAACAGTCTGGTATTCTGAGAACTAATCCAATTGTCATTTCAATAAAATGTTCCTATACCAGATGAGATGTCTCATAGCTGTTACTGCCCTACCATGACTCCCAACCACAACTTCTTCAGCTGGTTTACGATTAACGTCTGGTTAATGGTTATAACCATTATATATATAACTTGTTCTATAACTGCATAGAACAAGTTATATATATATATATATAAAATTATATATATATATATATATATATATATATGTTTCCCAGGTGTAGGACAGGAAGGGAAAGAAAAGCCTTAACTTGTGACTATACATGTAAATTAACTGTTTAACATCTGTGTCAAGGAACTAAGCACTTTACAATTTTAATATGAGAGATAGATCATTTTTTATTAAATAAGAGAAGATAGCAGCTATTAATAATGACTAAGACAATTGGCAAATTATGTTTTCAATCAGTGTCTCTGTCAAACCATATTTCTAATTAAAGAATTTAGGAGAGTTCTCACCATTGGCTGCAAGAAATACCATGTTCTTTTTTCTCTTAGGGAAAGAAGAAACTTCTTTATACTAAAACTCTTTCTCCCCTCTTGTATCATGTTTTTCTTTTTTCTTTTTACCCTGACTTTGTAATTTGATATAAACCTAGTCTATTTGCTCCCCTAAGAAACTATACTTTGAATCTTATCTAAGGCTATTAAAGACTGTTATTAGAGTGAGTAGTTTCTATATAGAAGTTTTAGGGATTTGATTTCACAAAATAAAAAGTAAGCAGTTAAATAAGTAATGTCATATCCTTGCTTGATTTTTTGTTACTATGCTTTCACTTCTGTGAAACTTCTAGATGAGTGTTGTCATAGTTGACTATTTATCTGCTAGAAATATAATAAGGAATAGAGCTTTTTGCTGTCATCTTCCAGGTATTCTCCTCTAGAAGGTAGTGTCGACATTTGTAACTGCTGTGAGACTCAAACCTGTGCAAAATCACATCTGAAGCTGGCTCAAAGCCACTGGGAGATCGCTGAATGGTCAAGGCAGAGTAGAAATTTTCTAAGTCAGCAAAGATGTAAGAGTCTCAAAGGCAGTGTCTCTCAACCCTATTTTTTTTTTCATAGTAACTTAAGGATAAAAAGTTAAGTTCTAAGAAAAGTTAAATACTAAGGAGTAAGAAATTTTCAGACATTGGGACTTCCCTGGTGGTCTAGTGGCTAAGACTCTGAACTCTCAATGCAAGGGGCCCGAGTTCCATCCCTGATCAGGGATCTAGATTCCATATGCTGCAACTAAGAGTTCTCCTGCTGTGACTAAAGATCCCTAGTGCAGCAGTGAAGATCAAAGATCCCAAATGCTGCAACTAAGACCTGGAACACCCAAATTATTAAGTACATATCTTTAAAATAATTTTAAAGAATTTTTCAGATATAATTGACCTTCAAAGGGCCACAGCCATTGTAATAAAAACTAACTTTGGCCCTTTGTATATTATAATGCTCTTTCTTGAGGATTTGTACTATAAGCTCAGGATGATTTGAGCCATGTTCTATTAAAAGAGGTCATCTGACCTATACCAAATTCAAGAATTTCTAGGAGAGAGATGGAGGCAGCTGTGCTGGTTGGATATCTCTTCACCATCATGAGTTATGACACCAACAGTAGTGCTGATCAAGTGGCTTTAGCTTCATCCTAAGGTTGATTAACCATAAAGTGTAGATAACAAAGATTGTAAGCATTCTGGCATTAACATTTTACAAAACCCCTAGTTGAGAAGAGGGAATCAGGAACTGTATTGCTATTGGCTTTTGGAGTTTGAACCATAACCATTGGTGATTTCTTTACAGCATTGCTATATAGAAGACTGAAGAAACCAACTTGAGTGTTACCACTATCCTAATAAGTTAATATACAAAATAAGTGGCAGTTCCATTTCAATATTTGTGTGCTGCTGCTGCTACTAAGTCGCTTCAGTCGTGTCTGACTCTGTGCGACCCCACAGATGGCAGCCCACTGGGCTCCCCCATCCCTGGGATTCTCCAGGCAAGAACACTGGGGTGGGTTGCCATTTCCTTCTCCAACGCATGAAAGTGAAAAGTGAAAGTGAAGTCGCCCAGTCGTGTCCGACTCTTAGCGACCCCATGGACTGCAGCCTATGAGGCTCTTCCATCCATGGGATTTTCCAGGCAAGAGTACTGGAGTGGGGTGCCATTGCCTCCTCCACAATATTTGTGTAAGACTTCTTATATTCAAACTACTTCTAAAACTAGACAAGAAATCATAACAGATCCTAACAGCCCTGGATTACAGGGCAATCCATCTGCAAGTATAGCTTTAATAATTGACATTTTAGCTAGAATACCTTCTTGTCTCCTGGAATTCTATCTCCTTACCATTTCCCCACCCTCCAAGGCTTCCTTTAGCTTTTACCTACTGCCTCCTGGAGGTTTAAGACTATGCAAACTGAGATAGATTTGTGTGGATATACCTGAATTTGTATGGATATTCCTGTGGTGTTGGAGAAGACTCTTGAGAGTCTCTTGGACTGCAAGGAGATCAAACAAGTCAGTCCTAAAGGAAATCAATCCTGAATGTTCATTGGAAGGACTGATGCTAAAGCTGAAACTCCAATACTTTGGCTAACTGATGTGAAGAACTGACTCCTTGGAAAAAGACTCTGATACTGGGGAAGACTGAAGGCAGGAGCAGAAGGGGACATAGAAAGAGATGGTTGGATGGCATCACCAACTTGATGGGCATGAGTTTGAGCAAGCCTTGGAATTGGTGATGGACAGGAAGCCTGGCTTGCTGCAGTCCATGGGGCAGCAAAGAGTCGGACTCGACTGAGCAACTGAGCTGAATTGAACCTGAAGATGAGCTTTGTGCATAGTCGTTGTCTTCAAATTCCTTAGACTAAAAGAGATATGATCATTGATTCTCGAATCTCATTTCTAGATGGTATCCATCATCTCTCCTCTGGCCTTGATTTTCATGACAGTATTAGGGCCTGTGTTTCTCAGAATACCAGGTGTTCACCCAGAGATTGTGGTCTACTAGATATAGGATAACAAATGCTGTGGGGAGAGAGAGTAAGCAATAGGACGTGATAGAAGGCAGGACATCAGAATCATCTGAAAGGCTTTTTCTAAATACCATCTTTATCTGCCAAACCAGTAGCCAGAGCTGTCGCTCAGTACAGATAGTTGAATAGAGTAATTGGACCAAAGACAAAGAGAAAAAACCTTTAGGAGTGCATTTATATTTGAGTTGTAGAAAAGTCTTCAGTGCCTTTTCAAATTGAAGTTCGGAGGAGGGAAAATTAAGCTGTAAAATGTGTTAAGTACTTCCTTTAGCTAGTTGTCCTTATGTGTAGGCATTATTATTGGGAGAGAAGGAAACAGTTATCTGCTGGCTATGGCTCCTTGGGAAAACAGCTCGAATGTGGCTCTGATGATAGCCTTGGCTTGTGCTCTGCTGGGGAAAGGAGATAAGCACAGTATTCCCCCTTCAAGAGCATGACCAAGAACTCCCATAGGAATTCTTTTTTAGACAGGACACCTGGACATAAATTTCTTAATTTTATAAAGAGAATGCGTGAAAGACAAGTTTGTTATTTCTGCTGAATAAGGAAACTACTTTTAGATGAGAGAGCTCTTTGTGTTAACTAATTTTCATTGACCATCTCTCAGTTTGACACCTGAATGATTTTGCAAAGTAGAACAATAAGCTTATTTTAATGTGAAAGCATTACTTTTTCAGACAAGGCTGTAATTCACCTTTAGAAACAGTCTACATATATTGTAGTAGGTCACATGCAGAAGCAGCTTGGTGCACAGAAGTATCGATTAGGGACTGGATTCTCTGGCCAGAAATGAGAACCAAAATAGAAATCAAAAACTGGGACCAAACAAGCCAGTTCAACATTCTGATTCTGGCTTCAATATTAATATTTTAAAATACCAGAAACATTGGGGGTGGCTCTAAAGTGTTAGCAGGCAGTGGAAAAAACATTTGGAGTGCTGTTAAATCTCAGGTTGCTAAGCCACTTTCCTAGACTTTCAGATTAGGAGGGCTGAGCTAAAGCCTGATAATCTGCATTTCTGAGGAGTTCCCAGATGATGATTATGTTGCTGGTCTAGGGATCACACTTGGAAACTGTGGTTTAGAGAGCTACAACTCTTGAGAGGCCTGGTCTTAGTAAGAACATAGGTCACATCTGATGAAGAAAGTGTTTATTAACACTCTGATTACAATTATTGCTGTGTGGGAATTTCTGCAGCATTCCTTACCTCTCTTCTCATCTTTTAATGAGATGCTTTACTCTTTTCCCTCTCATTGCAAACTCAGTATTCTCTTAACTACTGATATGAGAGTGGCATATGGAAGTTACTTTCGATCTCTAGTTCTTATTTTCATATGAAAGCTTGAGACTTGGCACTTCCTTTTCCATCCTGATGTCTTCTAGGTCTAATAATACTTAGGGTCTTTGGCACCTTCTCTTTTGAAGTAAGCTAGCATGCCTTCATAGATTTCATTTATCTTTTTAGCCTCTTGATGATATTATCAATAAAATAATTTCTCTTCTCTTTGGAACTCTGACACCCTATATTCTCTAAGGTGTGTGTCTTGTGACTTAATGGAAGTTTCATTAGTGACTTCTTCTAAATGCATCTTTTGGCACCCTAATATTTGCATTACTAACAAAGCAGGACTCTAAAAACTGTTGCTGGAAATTCTACCTCAATATCCCATTGGTGAACCCCTCGCTTACTTCAGATTCCATAAAAATGAGGCTGACACTTAGCAACCGTTGGTGAAAACTACATGATGTGCACACCATCCCTTATCCCTTCTAACCTCTATAAAATGAAGGACACTGCCTTCCTCATTGTATGGATATCATTTTCCCTACAGACAGTCCATTGTCCAATTAGTTGTTGTTCTAGCAGCAAGATTATAAGCCACAGATTATGGAATGTAATTGACTTAAGCCAATCATGTTAATCAAATTCGTACTTGCCATTAATTTTTCTAGGGGAAAACATTTGTCTCTCACTAGTGACATAAGGAAATCTTAGGTCTTTTGGAGATACATTTTCTTCCCTTAGGGTATGAAAACAGCTCTCCTCTCTCCACCCCCTTTTTTTCTACCTGAATACTGCTCTATGAAGTTATGTTGCTTGGAATCAGTGAAGCCACCTTGTGATCATGAGGGAAAGGAGAGGCAATGACAGAGATGTTCACTCAGAGTCCTGACATTGCTGAGCCTCTGAATCATCTCTGGAATTGCTCAACTTTGGGCTTGTTTTCATTTGAGAAAATCTAGCCAGGGCATGGAAACAACCTAGATGTCCATCAACTGATGAATGGAGAAGAAAGCTGTGGTACATATACACAATGGAATATTACCCAGCCATTAAAAAGAAATACATTTGAATCAGTTCTACTGAGATGGACGAAACTGGAGCCTATTATACAGAATGAAGTAAGCCATAAGGAAAAACAACAATGCAGTATACTAACGCATATATATGGAATTTAGAAAGATGGTAATGATAACCCTGTATGCAAGATAGCAAAAGAGACGCAGATGTATAGAACAGTCTTTTAGACTCTATGGGAGAGGGCAAGGGTGGGATGATATGGGAGAACGGCATTGAAACATGTAAATTACATGTAAAATCAATCAGCAGCCCAAGTTTGATGCATGATACAGGGTGCTCAGGGCAGGTGCACTGGGATGACCCAGAGAGATGGAATCGGGAGGTGGGAGTGGGGTTCTGAAAGGGGAACACATGTATACCCATGGTGGATTCATGCCAATGTATGGCAAAACCAACACGATAATGTAAAGAAAATAAATAAAATAACAAATAAATAAATAAATTTTTTTAAAAGTTACCTTTTTTAAAAAAATTGAATTTGAATCAATTCTAACTGGTCACTAATGAAAAGTTATTAGGTCTTTGTTAAATAGCAAATCCTTGGCCACTTATTTTCTGGGTTTGTTTTGGAGTGTGGCCTCTGCTTCCCCAGAGGAGTAAAACTTGGTCTTCTGCTTTGGTAGGGGAGCAGATGAATGACTCCTGGCCTGGACTCAGCAGGGACAGTGAGAACAGTCTTGCTTTCTTAAGCTCTAATTAGGCTCACCTGGTTCACAGCCTCCAGAAGTTGCCTAACTGATCTTTTTAATCATTAAGTGCTATGGCAATTGCCATAATATCATGACAGTGCTAATACAATATAGGGGCTTCCCAGGTGACTCAGTGGTAAAAAATCCACCTGCTAATGCAAGAGAGATGGGTTCAATCTTTGGGTCAGGAAGATATGCTGGAGAAGGAAATGGCAACCCACTCCAGTATTCTTGCCTGGGAAATCCCATGGACAGAGGAGCTTGGTGGGCTACAGTCTGTGGAATCACAAAAGAGTCAGACAGAACAACAACAACAATACAATATACTTCAGCTCAAATAGAAAGAACTCTCCAGAAAGAAATCTAGTAAGGATTTTGTTTGAGATGGTTCCAAATTTTTTGTTCGTCCTAGCATAAGTTAAGGATGGGAACAGAGATGTGAAAGGGAGGGTCCAAATGTTATTCTGTTCAAATCATCACTCTAGCTATAGCACTAAGATACCTGTTAGCTCTGGAGATACCCCTTCACAGATTCTGTCAAATGGCCCAGGACTCCATGACTTAGTGTCTTGGCCTACTCAACTGGGTGAAGAGTGAATATTCTTTATACAAGGACCATTCCCCAGCTGGGTGAAATGTCTGATCCACTTCTCCTACTTTGATATGGAGCCTGAAATTTTTCTCACTGTTTCCTCTTTTAGATTTAGAAGTTGTGTCCAGAAGAGGAGGGGAAGGGGTGGACTGGAGCATGTGTACTTTTACTCTTCAGAAAGGGAATCACAAATTACTCATATTAGGACATTGCAGCCATGCTAATGGATTAAATTCCTTTAGATTATGTATTTGTGCATCATACAGAATGGAACCAAGGACCAGTGATCTACTTTTTAAAGGAAGCCTGGAACATGAACTAGTACCATTTCTATCTGTTTCTTGGGAGATGTAGTTTATGAACAAGGGGTTCAAAATAGTATGATTCCCCCTGCATTGTGTCAAAAATCAGGGATTATCCCATTTGTGGTGTGTGTTATGTATTGAGTTCTCTCATCAATCCTGATTGGGATTAGGCTCCCAGGCCAATCACCTTTGAGCAGAAGACCAA
Source organism: Antilocapra americana (assembly GCA_007570785.1). Classification (NCBI taxonomy): domain Eukaryota; kingdom Metazoa; phylum Chordata; class Mammalia; order Artiodactyla; family Antilocapridae; genus Antilocapra; species Antilocapra americana. The sequence continues at coordinate 5,464,681 of ML662453.1, forward strand.
GATTCTCATACCTATCTGAGAATCAATTAGTCATCTTATTAAAATACAGATATATAGGTTCCATCCTAGAGCTACTAAATCAGAATCACAGAATGCCTGCAAATTACAGTTCTGAGGAGTTATTTTTAGAATTTAGCTTCCTTTTTCTGTGATTCTAGAGTTTAGATGAATCCTAAGGAATGCAGTATCTAATATGACCCATTTTTATGAAGATGTCAGTCTGGATGATGACTGTGCTACTATAGAATATTGTCTCTTAGTTTCATGCCCAGATTTCCTTTTCCTCAGAAGGCTTTTCAGAGGCAGAGTGAGGTACAATGAAAAAGTTAACATGTGGGAAGAAAAGGCACCTTTATGGAAAGGTGAATAGGTAACAGGTTTTTATACATAAAGTGAGAGGTGATAAGGTAGGAAATATACCAGTTTATTGGCTATAGAGATCTGTCAATGTGAGGCTGAAGTTTTAGCAGCAGGAAACACAGTGTAGGTGAAGGTTTGGGTAGAAAGTGAAAGTGTTAGTTGCTCAGTTGTGTTAGACTCTTTGCGACCCCATGGACTGTAGCCCGCCAGGCTCCTCTCTGTCCATGGGGTTCTCCAGGCAAGAATACTGGAGTGGGTAGACATTCCCTTTTTCAGAGGATCTTTCTGACCCAGGAATCAAACCTAGGTCTCCTGAATTGCAGACAGATTCTTTACCATCTGAGCCACCATGGAAGTCCTTGGGTAGTATTCAACAATTTAGTATTGAGTGCATTGTCTCTTCAAATGGACATTGACTGGTGAGGGGAAACAGTGCCATTTGTTATGGTAGTCCAGATAGTTGGATTAGAATGGCAACTGTGATGGTTGAAAGCAGAGAACATGTGAAAGAGTGTTAACTGAGACACAGTAACTGATTATAGGAAGCAAGAGAGAAAAGCATAAAAAAAAAACCCAAAATTGATAAATCTTGGGCTTTAGGGGCAATAGAACACCATTAAATGAACTGGAAAAGATATTTGACTTGGAAGAGAGAAAATTTAGTTTTTGAACATTATTAAAGAGATACTAGCAGTAGCCAGGTGAACAAGTTGTGTGCCTGACCGAGGCAACATGAAGGAGGTTATACCTAGAGGGCTAGTTTCAATCTATGTTTTGTAGGAAAAGCTTGTTGACTGAGACACAAGAAACCCTTTATTTTTGAATGACTAGTAAGCCTGGGAAAGAAAAAGCAAGTGATTTTAATGAGTTTATTTACTGGATTGAATTTTTTAGAAGAGAAAATGTTTTTTATTTTTCCAGTCAATGTATTTAAACATTCTGTGGATATCATTTCCACGTCCCTTGATGACATCTTATTATGGATTCTATGATTTCACTTTGATTATTAAAACAATCTCATTCTGGTCATTAAAACTCTGCTAAGTACTAAAATCCAGTCCTATATGACTCGAAATGGAATCTCACATTTATTCTTCTCACACCTTCTGACCTTCAGGAATGTATGGAAAAGGAGCATAATCTGTTTTCTTACATGTTTTGATTTTTCACTCTTCCTCTCACTGCCCAGCACCCAAATGTGGGACAATCGATGTTGAGGTAGGAGAACAGATGGGTTACAGACAAAGGAACTAATGTTTTATCTGGTTGATGTCTTATAGTTGTCTGTTCAGCAGGAATTCAAAGGGTAGCTGTCATCTGAGCCCATTTGGAGAAATTCTGTGGCTATCTCTTTTCAAAGATCTTACCTCTAAACATTTTTAGGACATAGAAAATACCCTCTGACTTCAGGGTCTACCCTACCCAGGAGCTGCCCAAACAAAGCAAGTTCAGTTCATTTTAGTTCAGTCAGTCAGTCGTGTCTGACTCTTTGTGACCCCATGGACTGCAGCATGCCAGGCTTCCCTGTACATCACCAGTACCTGGAACTTGCTCAAACTCATGTCCATCAAGTCGGTGATGTGATCCAATCATGTCATCCTCTGTTGTCCCCTTCTCCTCCTGCCTTCAATCTTTCCCAGAATCAGGATCTTTACAAATGAATGACTGCTTCGCATCAGGTTGCAAAAGTATTGGAGTTGCAGCTTGAGCATCAGTCCTTCCAATGAATATTCAGGACTGATATCCTTTAGGATTGACTTCTTTGATCTCCTTGCAGTCCAAAGGACTCTCAAGGGTCTTCTCCAACACCACAGTTCAAAAGCATCAATTCTTTGGCACAAAGCTTTCTTTATAGTCCAACTCTTACATCCATACATGACTACTAGATAAACAATAGCTTTGACTAGATGGATCTTTGTTGGCAAAGTAATGCCTCTGCTTTTTAATATGCTGTCTAGGTTGGTCATAGCTTTTCCTCCAAGGAACAAGCATCTTTAATTTCATGGCTGCAGTCACCATCTGCAGAGATTTTGGAGCCCAAGAAAATAAAGGCTGTCACTGCTTCCATTGTTTCCCCCATCTATTTGCCATGAAGTGATGGGACCAAATGCCATGATCTTAGTTTTTTGAATGTTGAGTTTTAAGCCAGTGTTTTCACTCTCCTCTTTCACATTCATCAAGAGGCTCTTTAATTCCTCTTTGCTTTCTGCCATAAGGGTGGTGTCATCTGTGTATCCGAGGTTATTGATATTTCTCCCAGAAATCTTGATTCTATCTTGTGCTTCACCCATCCCAGCATTTCGCATGATGTACTCTGCATACAAGTTAAATAAGCAGGGTGACAATATACAGCCTTGGCATGCTCTTTTCCCAATTTGGAACCAGTCTGTTGTTCCATGTCCAGTTCTAACTGTTGCTTCTTGATCTTCATGCAGATTTTTGAAGAGGCAGGTAAGGTGGTCTGGCGTTCTGATCTCTTTCAGAATTTTCCACAGTTTACTGTGATCCACACAGTTAAAGGCATAGTCAATAAAGCAGAAGATGTTTTTCTGGAACTCTCTTGCTTTCTTGATGATCCAACGGATTTTGGCAATTTGATCTCTGATTTCTCTGCCTTTTCTAAAACCAGCTTGAGCACCTGGAATTTCTTGGTTCACATACTGTTGAAACCTGGCTTGGAGAATTTTGAGTATTGCTTTGCTAGCATGTGAGATGAGTGTAACTGTGTGGTAGTTTGAACATTCTTTGGCATTGCCTTCTTTTGGGGATTGTAATGAAAACTGACCTTTTCCAGTCCTGTGACCTCTCCTGAATTTTCCAGATTTGCTGTCATATTGAGTGCAGCGCTTTCACAGCATCATATTTTAGGATTGAAAATAGCTCAACTGGAATTCCGTCACCTCCTCTAGCTTTGTTCATAGTGATGCTTCCTAAGGCTCCCTTGACTTTGCATTCCAGGATGTCTGGCTCTAGGTGGGTGATCACACCATCCTGGTTATTTGGGTCATGAAGAATTTTTGTATAATTCTTCTGTGTATTCTTACCACCTCTTCTTCATATCTTCTACTTCTGTTAGATCCATACTATTTCTGCCGTTTATTGCAAAACAAAGTTGAACCAAAAGCAAGTGAAAGTCCAGCTTGTGTCCCTTTATTGCTCATCACTACCAACCAGCATCGCCACAAGATGGGTTGATGATGTTTGAGTTTGACCTCATGTATTTGTCTGTTCCAAAGGACAGAAATACACATCAAATTCCCTCTCTTTTTGCCTTGCTCTAGAAACCTCCTCCTATCAGAATACTCCAGGCCAGAAATAGGCATTAGTCTCTATGATATTCTACGTCTAAATTTCAATATCAGATACAGCTCTCCGAGTGTGTGGACTTATGCCTGTGATTTTCTGAAGCTTAGCATGCAACCAGTTGCGGAATGAGGTGTTGATACTCTTTTCTTCCAGATCCCTTATTATCTTGAAGGATGGGTCTCTGGGGGTCACTGTCAGGACAGAAACGTAGTAAAAAAAATTGTCCCTACCAAGGTCCATGGTTCCTTGAATCTATGTCTTCTTTTTTAATATCTTGTCTTCTGCATGGTCTGAAGGTAGTGTGGATGAGATCCTCATCCCTGCATTGTAATAAATCTTGAAAGGATAAACCTACTGATTTTTGCGAGAAAGGTGGGCATATCAATTGCCTATTGTCCAAAGCTGTAGCTAAAGATCTGAGATAACAGGGAAACCCCCCTTAACCACTTAGTATAAGTTTATTCTACAAACAACATTTACTGCCTCTACTAAGTACCAGATACTGTTCTAGGTACTGAGGATCCCAGATAGGGTCTTTGCTTTCATTGAGGTTACATCATTCCTCGAGAGTTGGGGGGTCTAGAGGAAAAGATAATAAAAAATTCAGAAAATAGCAAATTCTTATCTGTGTTAACTATGCATAGTTGAAATGGGCTCTATCAAGTGACTGGATGATTAATTGGGAAGAGATAGGGCACGCTACAAAAGCTACATTTTTTAAATTGAAGTATAGTTGATTTACAATATTGTGTTAATCCAGGTGGCTCAGTGGTAAAGAATCTATCTGCCAATGCAGGAGACAAGGGTTTTAGCCCTGGGTCTCGAAGATCCCTTGGAGAAGGAAATGGCAACCCACTCCAGTATTCTTGCCTGGGAAATCCCATGGACAGAGGAGCCTGGCGAGTTGCAGTCAATGGGGTCACAAAGAGTCGGACATGACTTAGCGACTAAACAACAATAATGCATTTCATTGTCTTTAATGGCTGAGTAATATTCCACTGCATACATGCAACTCATCTTCTTGATCTAATCCTCTGTTGATGGTCATCTGGGTTGCCATTAACTGTTGGTATTCACTTGATCAGCAGTGGCCTTGGGAATAGTTAGGGTTATACAACAGGGATGTGGTCAGCAAACACAGTGAGTTATGTTGAACCTGCCATTTATGTGTATGTTTTATTGGGAATCGGTCACACCTGTTTCTTAACATACTGTCTGTGGCTGTTTTTACACAACACCTGCACCGCTGAATGATGAGCAGCCTTACAGAGTACTGTATTGTTTATAAGCCTAAAATATTTATCCTTTGGCTCATTACAGAAAAATTTGCTATCTTCTGCCATAAGAACATCTGAATAACCTACTCACATGAAAGTCATTTTTATTATTCAATGAATTAGTCATATTTTTCCTGCTTTAAAATTCAGTCCATCACATAATCACTGAATCCCTAGGAGCAGTTGCTTCTTACTAATTAGAATTACTCATCAAATTTGTTTATTGAATAAGTCTCTGGCAACCATGGGTTTTGCTTGGTCTGGCTATTGGATACAGTTTGCTCCTCGTTAAGGTCAAGTATTTACTGATATACTTGATCCGGAATCTATCATAACTATGAGGACACTCTCACAGAAAAGTATAGCTTCTTGCTTATAGGGTGTACTTCAGCATTTGTGCCAAGGAATGCCTGAAGAGCTGCTTAAGGCCATTTCTTTGCATATTTACTTCCTGTAGTTTGATTCCTATGAAATATTTTTAAATGTTTTGCCTTTCTAATTTGTGTCTTTTACAAAGTGTTTGTCAAATATTGATTCCCTTCCACAATGGGGCTTGAATGCAGCTGACGGTTGTTTTGTTTCATGACTTTGATTCATGCAGCTCTTGCTGTTGCCAAAGTCCTTTTTTTGTGTACCAGCTTCATCCATTGACCTCAGCACTGTGCTGGGAACAGGGTTTGTCTAATGGTTGCAGCTGGGGATCACACATCCTCTTCCTGATTTTATAAGTTGTGCTGTTATGGAGCTTTTCATCTGTGGTCTCAATGCCTTTTCCCAGTGTTCTAATTGAAGTAGCACAGCAGCTCTGCTGTAGAGGATATAATTACATTCATTCTTCTGTGCAGAAGCAAACAACAAGGTAAAGGAATTGGTCCAAGTTCCTGGAGGGAGTTCTCAGTTATCCCAAAGTCAAAGCATATGGTGCTTTTTTCCCTATCAAATATGTAAATATGATCCACCCTTTTTTGTGATCACAGTTGTCTTTCTTGTTCCCTGAATCCCACCATGTTACCACTTGTTAATGGCTTTCCTGTTTGTATCCACCAGTTCTTTCTGTATATTTCTCGATCTGTTCTCCTGATGTGATCCCAGACTTGATTGTTTATACCAGCCCCTGCACTTTCCTTGGGCACTTCTCATGGTGGTGCTAGTGGTAAAGATCTGCATGCCAATGCAGGAGACACAAGAGGATTCAATCCCTGGGTTGGGAAGATCCCCTGGAGAAGGAAATCGCAACCCACTCCAGTATTCTTGCCTGGGAAAACCCATGGGCAGAGAAGCCTGGTGGGATACAGTCCATTTGTTGTTGTTGTTTAGTTGCTCAGTCATGTCCAACTCTTAGAGACCCCATGGACTGCAGCACGCCAAGATTTCCTGTCCTTCACCATCTCCCGGAGCTGGCTCAAACTCATGTCCATTGAGTCAGTGATGCTATCCAACCCTCTCATCCTCTGTTGTACCCTTCTCCTCCTGCCTTCATTCAATCTTTCCCAGTATCAGGGTCTTTTCTAATGAGTTGGCTCTTTGCATCAGGTGGCCAGAGTATTGGAACTTCAGCATCAGTCCTTCCAATGAATATTCAGGGTTGATATCCTTTAGAATTGACTGGCTTGATCTTGCAGTCCAAGGGACTCTCAAGAGTCTTCTTTAACACTGCAATTCAACAGCATCGGTTCTTCAGCACTCAGACTCCTTATGGTCCAACTCTTACATCCATATATGACTACTGGGAAAAGCAAAAAAGACTACTTTGACTGGAAAGTAATGTCTCTTCTTTTTAATATGTTGTCTAAATTGGTCATAGCTTTTCTACCAAGGAGCAAGCATCTTTTACTTTGATGCTACAGTCACCATCTGCAGTGATTTTGGAGCCCAAGAAAATGGTCTGTCATTGTTTCCATTGTTTCTCTGTCTATTTGCCATGAGGTGATGGGATCAGATGCCACGATCTTAGTTTTTTGGATGTTGAGTTTTAAGCCAGCTTTTTCACTCTCCTCTTTCACATTCATCAAGAGGCTCTTATGGGGCCTCAGAGAGTCAGACTCAACTGAGCAACTAAGCAACAACTGTGCCCTCCACAGGGCATCGTAGATGCATTCAGATAGGCATATGTGTCCATTTTTCATCATGCTACGACTCTTAAGCCTTCAGAAACCTCTCTTTGCTGCTCGTCTTCAGCCTGACCAGACTCACTCAGTGTAGCCTTCTGTTGTTGTTCTGTCATTGTTCTTTTTTTGTCTTGTCCTGTTACTCTTCTTGGCCTTCATTTGTGTTCCCCGAAAGCATGTGTATTTCATGAGATTTTCCCTTTCATGCTTCTGCTTGGATACCATAATTACCCCTCTCATGACCTATATTCCCTCAAGCAGTCCAGGGCATTCCCTGTCTCCAAGGCTTTTCTACATTGGATGTTCTATCCTAATCAAAAAGGGCAAAAGAAAGTTTGATTGGACTTCAGAACTATCTTCACTACTAGAGTCTATTCTCCTTTTCTCTGTTATAGTCATTTCTGAGTTTTATGTTAACAGAAGAATAGGAGATTGTTTCTCAATGAGTTGTGTTAATATAATATACTTTGAAAATTCATGCTTAAAGAAAACCAATCCCAGCTTAAAATGGCAGCATCAATCAGATATATCCTGGAAGTTGGACAGAATATAAAAAATATTTATTTTGTATTTTCTAATTAATATGCTCTTTCAATTTAGAAGTGAATACCATGAGAAGAGTGTTAAATTGAGCCTCATGTATATTTTTAATATTTCTTTTTTTTCCTGTATGCCTTTTTTCCTTCCCCAACCCCTTAGTCCCCTTTCTGCATTGTTTTTCACAGTAGTCTTTGAAAAATCTGAGTCTGTCACTGCCTTGAAATAGTTCTTCTCTGACTCATTGCCTAAATGTTGAGCTACACACTCTGTAGTGATCAATACAAGCTCTTCATAATTTATTGATATTTTATCTTTCTTTATTTGGAATGCTCTTCCCATCTCTCACTTGCCCATCTTCCCTACTTTCTAATTTAAGAAGGACCAACCAACCATCTCCCAGTATTCAGCATAAGCATCACATCCTCTATTTTTTTTAATTTATGAACCCCCTTTCTCTGCCAGATGAACTGATTATCTTTTCGTTTCTGCTAAAACAATGTGAATATATGATATAATTGACTCTTCAACCATCTATAGCAAATTGTGGATCATTTAATGGCAAATTTGGAACCAGGTCCTCTAACTCAGATATGAGTGTCAAAATCTTCAAATTCCAACCAAGTATTTGAAATAAATGAAACCATGTCTAGCCGACCCCCATGATGAACTTCAGTGATGTGTGGAATATGAATTGATATGTTATAAGCCAAACTTGTTGGTTTCTTTTTAATCTAGCAAAACATGTTAAACTAAAACTTGAGTATTTTATGCTTAAAGTATAGTATAAAATACTGTGACATCTAAACCATTCATTTTAGTCATGATTCTTATTGTTTATTCATAACTAGCCCAGTGACACTACCAATATCACTGGCTTTATTCAACTGGTGCTACTTTGCTGCTATGCTCTATTTGGGCTTTATCCTAAACAAGGAACACATATGAAGCAAATCTCATTTTTCTGTGTTGACAACATTTGATGTCTTGTGTCCTTATACAAAGTTGTGGCCTGACATAAATATTGCTTTTAAATACTGAAAAAGTGTCTGTTTTCCTCAATTATATGTGTATCACTTGGTGATTTATGAAAATATGAAAAAACAAATTAAAGAAAACTAAATTACTCATGCACTATTTTGTCTTTCACTCTGCCAAACAGGGAGTTATGTTTTGGGTATGTTTTCTTCTAATATTTTCCCATATATATTTCTATGAATTTTTTAAACATAATATATACATACACCTCAGCTCTAGTTTCTCAATTCAAAAACTATTGAAACTAGAAGGAACCATCAACTGACGAATGGATAAGAAAGCTGTGGTACATATACACAATGGAATATTACTCAGCATTAGAAAAAAATTAATTTGAATCAGTTCTACTCAGGTGGACGGAACTGGAGCCTATTATCCAGAGTGAAGTAAGCCAGAAGGAAAAACAAAAATACAATATACTAACACATATATATGGAATTTAGAAAGATGGTAACGAGATCCCTGCATGCGAGACAGCAAAAGGAACGCAGATGTTTAGAACAGACTCGTGGACTCTGTGGAAGAGGGCAAGGGTGGGATGATATGGGAGAATGGCATTGAAACATGTTAATTATCATATGTGAAATCAATCGCCAGCCCAGGGCTGATGCTCGGGGCTGGTGCACTGAGATGACCCAGGGGGAGGGAATCGGGAGGGAGGAGGGAGGGGGGTTTCTGGAGGGGGAGCATATGTAAACCCATGGCGGTTTCATGTCAGTGTATGGCAAAACCAACACAATAAAGTAAAGAAAAAAAAATAGAAGGAACCAACAAGATGACCTCATTCCTAATGTCTTGTTTCACTAATAGGGAAAGTGAGACTTCACAAATATCACATAGCTAATAAAGCATGGAACCAGAGTTTGGATTGCAGTATCTGTATATAAAGCTAAATACTGCTGTGCAATTGAAACTTATTTGTAACACCCAATCATTGAATTACTCATTTCCAGGTTACTTAGCTTTAGTGGTAGCATGATGTGATTAAAGAAATAACTTTTCACTGGCATACATAAATAGAAGTCTAATATTTTGTCTTCACTGTACATTAGATTTATCAGGTTTTATTAGGTTTGGTCATGTTATGCATTCATAAAATCTGGCCAAATATCTTGGGTAATATAAAAGCAGAATGTATTCTGCTTGGGAGGAAAGGTCTCTATTTTTATCAATTCAACAAATTGTTCTAGTTAGTATATTGGGGGATGATAGAGAAAAAGAATACTCAGTTGTGTTGCTACATATTTCAAAACAAAATCAAAGGGCTTGTGAGGGCAAGAAATCAATTATCTCAGAATAATGCCCCAATTAGTCAATGTCATTAATTGTATATCTTTGTTTTTAGAGTTCTGACAATAGCCTTACCTTCTTTAGGTCAAGGCATGACAGCAGAATAATGCAGGACACTGGAACTGACATAGACCAAATGTACCCACTGACTTAAAGTTCGCAACGTTCTTCTGTAAATTAGAAACCTAAATCTACAGGGCAGAGTTTCTACTTACACATACTGCAATCTAAGCCTTTTATTTCCACTCAAAAACTTTACAAGTAATGGCTACAATTTACTTGCCATGTTCTTTATCTTGATTCTTCCCTTCCCCATCATTTATGCTTAGGTGTGTATATATAGAAGCTTTTTTCCTTCTTGTCACCCATCTGCTTCTTGCTGAGCTCAAACTAGGTAACAACCACCTATCTGTGATCAAATGCTGTCTTCCAAGACACATATCATGACAACAGGGAACATGTCAGGCAGGAGGAGGGAAAGGTGGCTAATTTTAAAGAATGGAAGCTGTGATTTGGACACAAATAGGTTGGTAATAATCCCTGAAAATACCTGCCACTTAGAACAAGAGGAGAAAAAAGCCAAACAAGCAGAATGGTTATGATAAAGTATAGTTCTCATTTCAGATTCTCAGGGTTATAAGAAACTGAAAATCATTCCTTTTATGACACAACACAAGAAGGCTGTCCAGGATGTACATGCACGCCTCCAGGGAGGGAGGACCTCTGTTTTTGGCAAGCACATCTACAGTTGAAACCTTCCTATGATCCCTGGCTCTGGGCTGCCTGTAATCCTTCCCCACTGCGTGCAGTAGGGAGGAACTACTCATTTTATTTGCCAGTTTTTCCATTCTCAACATAGACCTATCTGCCACCCCCCACCAACACCTACTCTTTTCTAAAATAGGCATGTTTTCTTCAAAATTTTCTGATACAGCCGGTCTTTAGACTTTCTAACCATGTAACTAATCCTGGAATCTTTCCAATGTGGTAAGCTACCTTTAATGGGGACGGTATTGTCTCTAACAGAGAGCAGAGATATTGTCTCTGTCTCTAACAGAGAGAGAGCAAATTGGGACTGATACGTTGTTCCAGTACATGGCTATGAATTCACTGAAAATACAGTCTCTTTATGGAGGCCACATTGTATGGCTGACTTCCATTGAGCTTACTGTCTACTGAACTATCTCATATGTCTGCATTATATCCAGAATCCATTAGTTTGACTTACAATTGTATACAAGTAAATTATCTTACATAGATTTTTATTAATTTTCATTTTGAGAGACTGTATCAGTCATTCTGTTTTATTAAAGATATCTTTGGATCAAAAAATCAACACTGAATGCTCTCAGATGACAGGAAGGGATACTCAGCAGTAAACATCTTGACTCTCTGATTTCTTGTGACCATTTGGGGAGAGGATGTTTATTTTTTTTCTGGTTTTCATCAGTGTGCCAAAAATAAGATATTTAACTGAGAACCATAATCTATGAGGCTCTTGGGATCATCAGTATGTTTCTCTCACTTTTGATTGCAGGGTTGTACCAGGAGATTTTTTAAAACATACTTTACTGTGGACATTTAAAAATATATACAGAACCAAAGAGAACAGTACAGTAAATTCAATATGCCTCTCCTTTCAATTCATTTGAGTTCAACCATTTTAAATTCCTGGCCAATCTTGTCTCATCTATACCCTTACTCATTCTGCCTGAATTATTTTGAGACAACACAATTTATCTCTAAATATTTTGCTATATATATATTTTAAGAATAAGACCTCTTTGTTCTAACTAAAGAATATTATAACTAAAAAGGAATATCAATAAAATATAAACATTATCCTTAGAATCATCAGGTATTCAGGTTGTATTCACATTTTCAAAATTATTTTTTAATTTATTTCTTGACTTTACTCTATTTTTCCTTTGTTCTTTCCTTTTATTTTAATTTTTCATTTTGTTTGAATCATTATATATGTATTCTAACTGGTTTGCATGTCCCTTTCTCTTTAGGCTTTTTTTATCTCTACAATTTGTTTTGAATAAATTTTACATATGTATTTATATATAAGGATCCTGTAGAACTTCTCACAGTTTAAATTTTCTGATTGCATCCACATGATGTTGCTTAATACATTTTGTAAGTTTCTCTGACTTTTGAATTACTTAAAGTTCATTAGTTAGATCTGGAGACTTGATCAGATTCAGGTTCCTGTTTATTTACTTTTGCAATACTACTTCATAGGTGGTGCTTTGCCATGCTCTTCCGTTAGGGGATATATGATGTTGGTTGCCTCTATTTTTGCAACATTAGCAGTTGTTGGCATCCATTGCATAGATTCATTAATCCATTGGATGTTATATGATGTTTGTAATTAAATTCTGTCATTCATTATTAGCTGGAAGAAAGACATATAAAAAGAAACATCCCTGCTTCAACTCTCCTGTAACCATAATGTACAGACTATGTAGAAAAGCAGGCTAAACACTCCCTTCCCTTTATATGTAAGTTTAAGTAAAAGTTATCAGTTAAAAATATTTCTAATAAAAAAGAATATTTCTAATCAGTTTAAAAATAATGAGCCAATTATTTAGCATCTCCCAAAGCTGACCAGTAGTGCATGTTGTATTTAGTATGATGATGCTGTCATGAACTTAAATGTATTGAATATGTTTAACCTATTGCATTTATTGCCTTTTGTTTTGGTGCTTAAATTGTCCCTTCTTTAGGCAATTGTATCATTTAGTTTGCTTTCTTACTCCTTTTGATAGGACCTACTTGGCTCAGATGGTAAAGCATCTGCCTACAATGCAGGAGACTCAGGTTAGATCCCTGGGTTGGGAAGATCCTCTGGAGAAGGAAATGGCAACCCACTCCAGTACTCTTGCCTGGAAAATCCCATGGATGGAGGAGCCTGGTAGGCTACAGTCCATGGGGTCACAAAGAGTCGGACACAACTGAGCGACTTCACTCACTCACTAGTCTGATAACTCCATAGCTTTCTGATATGTCAGGGTCGACTTATATCAAGAATGTTGACATTGTAAACAGAGGGACTTAGAGCTCTAATAAGTCAAACATTTAGAGCATCTTTCTTGAGGGAACAAGAGGAGGCACTTTCATGGCAAATGGATTTGCTATTTTGCTTTCCAAAACAGAGAGAGTTTAGCAGCAGAGTGGCGCAGCGGGAGCGTGCTGGGCCCATAACCCAAAACAGAGAGAGTTTAATAAAAACCTAGAAAGAGAGTTACAGTTTAATACTTGGTTTCATATTCAAAGATGGAGCATGGAATTGTCCTGGTAGACTTTTCTTGGATAATAGAATAGATTGTACCACTGAGAAATAATAACAGCATAGAATCACAGCCCAACTAAAGTAATGCTTTTAGATTCAACATTTGTTTCTGTTTTCAGTGACCCTATATTCAAAGTCCATAATAGTGCCAAAATCATGGAATCAGAGAGACAAGTGTACATGTAAATTATGATAAAAATACCATCTCACATTTGTATAATGTTTTGAACTTTGCACAGCACTTCAACATACATTATCTTCATTTGATTTCGATCTTTATGACAGATGTTTAAAGAGAAGAATAAACTCAAGGATTATGCTAGTAGGTTTCACCATCTGGGGAAATCTCAGTGGATTTTCCTTCTCTATAGTTTAAAGAATGAGGAAATAATGTGAAATAGTAGACAGATACCATCAACTTCATTCTGGTTGTCTTGGTACCAGACTTTTTTCAGTTGTAGTACTGAAAAAATAAAGTTAGGATTGTAATATTGAAATTAAGTCAGTTAAGGTTATAAACAGGAGTAGTAACTTTTCTCCACAGTATGGAGATGTATCATTTTTACAATATTATATTTATGAGCACAGTTGGATACACCAAAGATTTTTGTGCTGAGTAGATGGCAGCATGGTTACATGACCAAATGCATTGATCTATTGCTTTTTCCAGGTTGAAAATATTCCACTTTGTGTTTTATCTATCTCATTTTTTATAATTTCTAATATTTTTTCAAGTTCACCAAGAAGTTACAGTGCTGAGTATCCCCAACTGTTTTAGTGACTTGTATGGAAAATAAAGGAATATATTTTTTTTGCAGAGAGTTACACTTCTGGGTTTGAAGAAACTCTGAAGAATGATTTCTAGTTAGCTTCACCTTTTAGTATTAATCACACCTAACTTTCTACTGTGGTTGCTATAGGTGCATTAGTTGCCTGTCTCTACCACAACATTGTGGGTTCATGTCCTAGTTGAACAGATAAAGATGGGATGGGATGCAGGCCGTGAGTGAGGCACAGCAATAGACAGAATATTAAGGGCATGAAGGTGAATGAGACAAGCCCTGCTCACGAGGATGTCTGCGGTGGTGACTGTAGAAGGAGAGGGGCAGGTTGTAAAGATGGTCCCACCACAGCACAATCAGTGCAGAGGTGGAGAGATGTGGCATATAACATGAGGGGGACGGGGAGGACACCTGACCCATCCTTTTATCCCAGGTGCTTAGCACAGTGTTGTGAGCAGAAGACAGGGCTCATTGGTTATTGCAAGTAAAATTATGTTGAGTTTTGTCAGTATTCCATTAGAGGAAATGATTATACTGTTATCACCATTACATTTTCATCAAAGTGACTTATTTTCTGAGGAAAAAGTATTCTTAAATAATCTACATCAGACACCCTTTTCAAGGAAAGGCACAGAACAAGGTAGAGTAGCTAAAACTGTTCTCTTTGCTGGGATTTAGGGATCTTGGAGCAGCTTTCACTGTCTTAGTACACAGGATTGGAGCAGCTAATTCCATCATCTGGGATGTGCTTCTCTTCTTCCCTTACTGCAATACCAGATATTGTAGGTGTGATTATTAATAATTTTTACAGTATGATTTATTTCTGAAAATTTGCCAGAAATGATTATTAATTCCAGACCATGAGCCAGGTGCTAGAATCTCCATGGCTTATCACCACTAAGCTGGACAGGATAAGGTCAGGTGCCCATCTTGCTATTCTGTTACTCTCCATAAACAGATGATGCATAAAATTCTACTTAAAAACACATCTTTTCAAAAGGAATTGTTGATCAAAGAACTTGCCATTAAATAGAAGAGATTATTGACTTTAAACCAAATATCTATTGTTGATAGAATACCTCTAAGCATCTAAGTTAATGGTCTCTGTCTACAAAGGCCTTTGATACACCTTTCATCTTCATATGCACATATGCTAGTTTAGAATTTGCTAAGGTGTCTTAACTACCATCAATTTTTTCATGGCTACCTTTAACAATATTTTAAGTATCAGCTTATCTTATTTGACTGCTGATAATTTCAGAAACTCTCAAGTCTCCAAAGGCTTACAGTGTATCTTCTTTTTGGCTAACATTTGACTCTTATTTATTTATTTATTAACGAGATCAATAAATTATCTGGCATTTTTTACATTTCCAACAACTGACACTTTCAAATGATGGGGTATATCAGGTCTAAAGCATCCTCAAGGCCCATCAAGAAACACTGAGAGGAAAGTAAACTATCACCCCTCGGTGACAGTTTTTAGGAACTTGCCATTTTTCTGATTAACTTTCATATGTTTTTCAGTTTCTGCTCTGCTATTTTCTTTCCAGTTTTACCTTCAGGTGAATTAAATTCTTTTTGCTCCAGGTCTCTGATTATGCTACCATGGATTTCTAGTTTCTCACTCCATGTCCTGTATGATTACAAATCATATGCAAGTCAAGCTTTATTTAGATAAAAGTCTCAGACCATCTGGGATATGATGGAGTGAGATTAACAGACTCCACTATGTCCTTTTCTAACTTCTCATTAAAATAATAATGACAAATAAATCACTAAACTAGAGGTTCTGCCACCATCAGTGCATAGATGAAAGAGTCCTGAGGCTACTGGAAGACAGGAGGCTAAACCCAGACCCTGAGAATTCCAGAAAACTCCTGGATCCAAGAGTTAATTAATCGATAGGAAGTCATCAAACTCCTCCATACCAAAATTGAAACCAACCAACCCCCAAGGGCCAACAAGCTCCAGAATAAGATATACCAAGCAAATTCTCCAGCAAGGCAGGAACACTGCCTGGAGCTTCAATACACAGGTTGCCCAAGGTCACACCAAGTCCACCGACACCTCAAAACTCTTTACTGGACACTCCATTGCTAGTAACAGTGAGGAAACCCAGATCCACCCACCAGAACACCACACAAGCTTTCCGATCCAGGAAACTTCTACAAACCACACATCCAATCCCTCCCATAGTGAGGAACCCCCACAATAAAGGGACAACACAGCAAGATAAACAAGATGAAAAGGCATAGAAATACCCAGCAAGTAAAGGAACAGGATAAATATCCCCTAGACGAAACAAAAGACGAAGAGATAGGATGTCTACATGACAAAGAATTCTGAATAATGATAGTGAAAATGATCCAAAACCTGGGAAATAAGTTGGAGTTGCAGTTCAATAACCTGCAGGCAAGGATTGAGAAGATACAGGTAAGCTTTAACAAGGACTTAGAAGAAATGAAAAAGAGTCAAAATACAATAAATAATGCAATAAATGAGATCAAAAACACCCTGGAGGGAACCAACAGTAGAATAACAGAGATAGAAGACAGGATAAGTGAGGCAGAAGACAGAATGGCAGAAATAAATGAAACAGAAAGGAAAAATGAAAAAAGAATTAAAAGAAATGAGGACAATCTTAGAGACCTCTGGGACAATATTAAACGCACCAATATTCGAGTCATAGGAGTCCCAGAAGAAGAAGACAAAAAGAAAGACCATCAGAAAATTCTTGAAGAGATAATTGTTGAAAATTTCCCTAAATTGGGAAAGCAAATAGCCATTCAGGTCCAAGAAACACAGAGAGTCCCAAATAGAATGAACCCCAAGCAGAACACCCCAAGACACATATTAATCAAATTAACAAATATCAAATATAAAGAGCAAATTTTAAAAGCAGCAAAGGAGAAACAAAAAATAACTCACAAGGGGAATCCCATAAGGATAACAGCTAATCTCTCAACAGAAATGCTTCAGGCCAGAAGGGAATGGTAAAACATACTTAAAGTCATGGAATAAAACAATGTACAACCCCGATTACTGTACCCAGCAAGGATCTCCTTCAAATTTGAAGGAGAATTCCAAAGTTTTTCAGACAACCAGAAACTGAGAGAATTCAGCAACACCAAACCAGCCCTCCAACAAATGCTAAAGGATCTTTCCTAGAGAGGAAACACGGATAGGGTAGATAATCTCGAACCCAAAACAATAAAATAAATGGCAACGGGATCATACTTATCAATAATTACCTTAAATGTAAACGGGCTGAATGCCCCAACCAAAAGACAAAGATTGGCTAATTGGATACAGAAACAAGACCCCTATATATGTTGTCTACAAGAGACCCACCTCAAACCTAGGGACACAGATAGACTGAAAGGTAAAGGCTGGAAAAAGATATTCCATGCGAATAAAGACCAAAAGAAAGCAGGAGTGGCAATACTCATATCAGATAAAGTAGACTTTAAAATAAAGGCTGTGAAAAGAGATAAAGATGGACATTACATAATGATGAAAGGATCAATCCAAGAAGAAGAAATAACAATTATAAATATTTATGCACCCAACATAGGAGCACCACAATA
>ML662453.1:5497266-5523090 GCA_007570785.1 Antilocapra americana
TGTGTGTGTGTGTGTGTGTGTGTGTGTGTGTGTGTGTGTGTGTCTCTTCTGTGGGAGGTCTATCTCCGGTTAGGTCCCTCAGGCTGCCCCAGGCGTTCAGTTCCAGTCCTCTCCCTAAGCGCTCCTCAGCCTGACTTTCATCTGTGGAAAAACTTTAGCTGAAGAATAAATTTAATCATAGAAGTGAGAATATGCAGAAACAAAGAAAAGCAGTCAAAGAAGACCAAATAACAATAGTTTGTCATTTAAGGCAAAGTCAAAGACCGTTAGTTCCTTCTCAATGGTTATAGATGATATTCAAGCCATATCCTTTGGGGTGTCTTATAGATACTGAAATCCCCACCTGGTTGAAGACATTAACGACATGATGATCAGACTGTAGCCATGACTTATGCCACCACAATTATGTTGGCTGGCCTCAAAGAAATGGGAATAAACCAATATGCAACTGAAGAGTAACTGTACTCAATCTAGATGACACTGTCAGAACTGACTGTTGTTTCTGCATGTAGCCCTCCCTCAGCCTATAAAAACTCCTGTCCGAAACAGAAATGCCATATGATACAGCAATCCCACTGCTGGGCATACACACCGAGGAAACCAGAATTGAAAGAGACACGTGTACCCCAATTTTCATCGCCACACTGCTTACAATAGCCAGGACATGAAAGCAACCTAGATGTCCATCAACAGACAAATGGAAAAGAGAGCTGTGGTACATATACACAATGGAATATTACTCAGCCATTTAAAAAATACATTTGAATCAATTTTACTGAGGTGGACGAAACCGGAGCCTATTATACAGAGTGAAGTAAGCCATAAAGAAAAAAAAAACAATACAGTATACTAACGCATATATATGGAATTTAGAAAGATGGTAACAAGAACCCTGTATGCGAGACAGCAAAAGAGACGCAGATGTATAGAACAGTCTTTTAGACTCTATGGGAGAGGGCAAGGGTGGGATGATATGGGAGAACGGCATTGAAACATGTAAATTATCATATGTGCAATGAATCGGCAGCCCAAGTTTGATGCATGATACAGGGTGCTCAGGGCTGGTGCACTGGGATGGCCCAGAGGGATGGAATTGGGAGGGAGGTGAGGGGGGGCTTCTGGAAGGTAAACACATGTATACCCATGTTGGATTCATGCCAATGTATGGCAAAACCAACACAATAATGTAAAGGGGAAAAAAAAAAACACCTCCCATCCACTGAGTGCCAGGAGTTGGAGTTTGGGCAGCATCTGCCCTTTCCTCCTGGTTGCTGGCATCCAAAATAAAGCAAACTTTCCTTTCCACCCACCTGACTTTATTGGCTTTTGAGTGGTGAACTGCTCTATCTGTCTTTCAGTTGCATTATGTCTGAATATATTTTCTCTGCCTAGAATAGGTATGAATTATCCTGTGTGGGACAATTAAGGAATTAGCAACACTGGTATTTTGACACAATACAAACAATTCATGAGTTATTTCATATAAATGTTTCTATTAAGATTTTCCATGTTCTGATCAGGTATACCCTCTTTCATGAAACTTTTCCCACTACCTTCCTTCCCAATGGTATCTCTCACTCTTCACTCTTATGAAGCTTCCTGTTTGCATGTGATGCCATGTTACATAGGTGCTACCAGGTATTGCTCTCTGTAGTTTCTCCTGGATCAGACATGACTCTCTAAATTAATATAGGTTCTCTGATTACAAGAATGTGCCTTTTACTTTTGTTTCTTTTATGACTCTCAAGAGATTTTAGAGTACATTGGAAGTACACACTTAACAGTTCTTGATTGGTTATTGACTAAACCGTTATCTTTTGGAAAGATAAGATTGGATTACCTCTTTGATTCAAGTAATTATATTTGAACAAAAAAGCATGTTTAAAGCATCTCCAATATCTCAAATAGTTGCTGGGTACTATCAAACACAATGTGTAATTTTTATCCTTTGACAACACACTAAGTATTATTAACACTGTTTTACAGATTAAAGAAAAGTATGGCCCACTGATAAATTAACTTCCCAAGTTCTCACAGATAATAAAATATAGAATTAATAATTAAATGCTTCTTTCTAATATGATAACTCATTTTTTCTTCCTCAAGGTATTCAGTGGCACTTCTTGTGGAATTCAGTTATTCCTTATAGAAATAAAATGTTTTCTCCATGATTTAAAGGTTACTTCCTCAGAGTTTAGAAAAGATATACCCATATATTGCAGTTGGAGATGGCAGCCGACTCCAGTATTCTTGCTTAAAGAAACCTATGGACAGAGGAACCTAGTGGGCTACAGTCTGTGGGGTTGCAGAGAGCTGGACATTACTGAGCATACAAGTACACATGCATGCACCCATATTTTGAAATTTTTGTTTTGCTTTGATTAAACTGAGAAAAGTTTCATTATCTCCTTCCCACTGAATCTTGACATTCTGAAGGTATGGAACTCATTCTCATTATCCAAAGTGACTGCCAGACTTACAGCCATCACTTATGTTACAAGTGGGATAGTAGAGGAGGAGGAAAAGGGGCATTTCACTGAAGTCATTTGGTTACTCCTAGTTGTTGTTTAAACGCAGTTTTCTTCATTGGCCCATTGTGACTTCAAATAATGGACAGAGGAAACACACGGCAGTTAGGGTTTGGCGAAAATTCTTTTAAAACTCATTGCTGCCTCAGAGGACCAGATTTCAATTAATTATATGACAGAAAGCTGAAAGGAACTATAGCAAGCATCACTGCATGGATTCAGAGAATATGAAAATAAAGGAAGCATGATTGACAGTGTTTTATGTCAATGCCAGAAATGCATCTTTGAAGAGATTAAGATCAAAGGACCAAGGGTAGCAGGGTTTCCATTTACAGAAATACCTTCCTTTTGCTAAATGATGGAACCCTGAACTTTATGTTCATCTATTAATTAATGTGTTTATTTATTCAATAATTATTTCAGTAGCTTTATTGAAATACAATTCACCTATCATGGCATTCATCTATTTAAAGTACACAAGTCAATAGGTTTTAGTATATTTACAGAGTTAGGACATTACCACTGCAATCTAAGTTTTAAATATTCCAATTAGCACAAAAAGAAACCTTGTCCCCATTAATAATCACTACCATTCCTCACTCCTCTTTCTCCTTTCTTCTGACTTATGACTTCTTCTTATGACTTCTGGTACGGTCATAAGCAGCCACTAATCTTCATGTCTTTATAGACTTGTCTAGTATGGATATTTTATAAAAATGAGATTATGTGATATGTGGTCTTTTGTGACTAGCTTCTTTCATTGAAAACATAATGATTTCGAAGTTCTTCCCTACTGTATTAAGCATTAGTAATTGAGTCAATAACTATATTTGAGTGTAAATTATGTAACAGGCTCAGTAAGTCAAGAGGGGTATAACTTCAAACAGGGGAGAGATAATGCCTGTCCTCATAGAGCTTTTAGCTTAATGAGAAAAGGCTTCAAACATTCATCACACTAATAACTGTATAATTACAATTGTGATGAATGTAGTATGGGTATCATAAGGATACCAAAGTAAACTGAAACGTCAAGGAAGGCCTTTTGGTTAAAGTCATATTTAAATTGAGGACTCAGCTATGAGAAAGAATTGGCCAAAGAAAGAGGCATCAACACATGATTATTGAGCTCCTGCTATATATCAGGCCAACTACAAGGTCAGGAATCAGAAAGATAAAGACATGCTTATTGTCTTGAAGCAGCTTTTGACATAATGATGCATGACAGTAAATAATATACAATGGCAACGTTGTGAAAAATGCTATAAGAGTGGTAAACCCACTGTGATTAGGAGCTTAGAGGAGAGGCATCTGGCATGGTCGGGACTGAGGCTTGAATAGATCTTCATGTGGAAGTTGATGTGTCAGTCGAGTTCTAATGAAGAAAAGGAGCCATCCACTTGAAGAATGATCAGAAGGTTGTTCCAGGCAATAAGAGCGAAGTCAGCAAGCTTTGAGATGACAAGAGATGAGGCTGCTTTCAGAAAGTGCATTCTGTAGTAGAGCTTCTCAAAAGTATCCTTATTAATTCAGGAATCTGTAATGGGCCCTAATCTTTTATCTGTTTTTTAACACCATAGATTTGGATTGTCTCCAGTCATGAGTGATGTAGCTCCATACTTTGCCTGTGTTCCTTTTAGAGAAAGCATTTTAATGAAAGCTTCAGTATTCTAAGAATGTAACTACCCCATCACTTGAGATTGTTCTGCACTGTTGCATGTTAAAATGAATCATTGTGTGTAGCACTTATTGCATATCCGGGAGATTACTCTGTAGATCCATATTTAGTTAGGCTTATTGAGTTTGGCTCACATTATTAACATTATTATGGAACTAATAATGGATGTATGTTTCATTTTACATTGGCAGGGCATTCTAGTTATAATACTCAAGTAATAGCTCAAGAGATATTTTCAATAAAATGTCCCATTTATAGTCACTAGTGGAAAAATAAAACACTCCTCTGGCATAAAAATTTAAGTTTACTAAAGTGAGTTTCATTCGGTGACTGAAAGAATGCTGTGTTGAGTCATGTCAGCTAGATATTTGAAGAAAAGGTTAGAGAAGAAAAGAACTCAAGTTTGGGACCAGGACCTATTGGTGAAGAATTCAACTTCCAGATAATGCTCAGTTCAGTTCAGTTCATTTGCTCAGTCATGTTCAATTCTTTGCAACCCCATGCACTGCAGCATGCCAGGCTTCCCCATCTATCACCAACTCTTGTAGCTTGCTCAAACTCATGTCTATAGAGTTGATCATGCTATCCAACCATCTCATCCTCTGTCTCCCCTTTCTCCTCCTGACGTCAATCTTTTCCAGCATCAAGGTCTTTTCTGATGAGTCAGTTCTTTGCATCAGGTGGCCAAAGTTTTGGAGTTTCAGCTTTAGCATCATTCCTTCCAACGAATATTCAGGACTGATTTCCTTTAGGATTGACTGGTTTGATCTCCTTGCCGTCCAAGGGACTCTCAAGAGTCTTCTCCAACACCACAGTTCAAAAGCATCAATTCTTTGGTGCTCAGTCTTCTTTATGGTCCAACTCTCACATATATGGACATGACTACTGGGAAAACCATAGCTTTGGCTGTATGGACATTTGTCAGTAAAGTAATGTCTCTGTTTTTTAGTATGCTGTCTAGGTTTTTCAGGTAGTGTTAGTATCATAGAAAAGGATCTAATGCATGGGATGAATAAGAAAACTTATGAGTCTCAGATTCATATCAGGAATTTGTCAATATTGTACTTGGATCATAACTCTGTTTCTGTTCTCTAATTATAGAGTATCATATGGAGAGAGACTAATGGAGCAGGTTTGAAAGACAACTATGAATGGTCAGTAGGTTGAATCCTCCTCATGGGAAATCTGTTTTTGCCTTTATGGTTCAGAATATGTTGGCAGGAGTTGAGGAGTTATAGCTGCTGCTGTTTATTTGGGTGAGTTAAGATCTCTGAGAAAAGCTTTTCCTTCTATCATACTTGCTATGTGATTAGAGCATCCTCATAGTTCATCTGAAATTTGGGGAAAATCTATAATCTCTGGACTGTAGTGGAAGGAGCTGTCTTCCATGCCACTAGGAGAACTGTGTCTGTACTCATTCCAATAGTTCCTTTCAAATAGTTTTCTACCTTTTATGTTGTTGTTGTTGGTCTATTTGTTTTTTTACTGGGTACCTCAAAGAACCTCAGAATAATGAGTAGTGTTTGGCAGCAGGAATTACTGAAATATATCTTCATGGATATAAATACATGATCTTACAAGATGTGTTTATCCAAAAAAAATATTGATTGAGCAGCTACTATGGAGCAGGCTCAGTTTTCAGTGTAGGCAATGAGTAATGAAAGGCCTGAAGAAAATCAGTCCTGACTGTTCATTGGAAGGACTGATGCTATAGCTGAAATTCCAATACTTTGGACAACTGATGGGAAGAATCGACTCACTGGAAAATACCCTGATGCTGGCAAAGATTGATGGTTGCAGTGAGTCGGATACAACTGGGCCACTGAACTGAATTGAATGAGCAATGAGCAAGAAACACACGATTCCTGCTTTCATGGAACTTAGGTTCTAACATTTTATTACTATCTAAATAAATCACAGGGTCAAGAGGGGGAACCTTGTTAAGGTGAGGCTGTTTTTTATGCCCTAATCCCATGCTGTCTTCTACTTAGTATTCAGATCAGGCAGAGGTTAGAGCATTTGCATTTAGGTGGCAAGAGCTGCAGAAAGAGTCTAAGAAGCTAAGTCTAAGTCTAAGAAAGGAACTTGACCAGGAGACGTAACTAAAGAGTAAAACTATTTCTTGCAGGAAAGATGATCTAACTTCAATTTACTTTATATGCCCTATCTGAATTTTGTTATTCTTTAGCTTTTTAAAACAGTATCATTTTAAAATATTTATCTCCTTCTAGATTTTTTAAATTAACTTATTGACCTGCCTTCATTAAGTAGCTCAGTTGCTCTCTATTCCTTGTCTCTAGGGATAGATGAAACAACTCAAAATTAAAAAAAGAATTTCTCTCTAAGCTGCATTTCAATAGCCTAGGTCTTAAGGAAAAATAAAAGCCACACAATAAAGTTAGGAGAATTGGGAGAGTGGAGTGGAAGCAATTGAAGCTGAATTATCAATTTCTCTAGACTGATGGTTCCCCTGGAGAAATCCTGAGATGAGGAAAAACCTTCCTGATGTTTCTGTAGGATCAGAGAATGAGACCTAAGTCAATTTCTGGGGGTGTAGAACTCCTTGGGAAGATGTCAAGACCCTAGAGAAAAAAATGCATCTGGGCAGAGGTAGTCTTAGATAATCTCACAGTTTCCTGAACCCTAGTGTGTTGTCAAAGCAGCAGAATAAAATGGTTACTTTAAACTCAATATGATGTAAGCATGATAGAAAGAGCTACCAGATCCTGAGATGCTATGTGAACAGAATCAAGTGTCGTCTCTGTGGATTTTGTGTGTGCAGCTCTCCAAGGACCAGGAGTGATGACAGGTGCCTTAGTGGATTCATGTTTGGTCAAATTATTCTGACTGTTTGATAGTGCTCACCCAACTCCCTAACACACATACACACAAACATACACACACACACTCTTATATCTGATCTTTATATGCTCCTTGTGGCAGAGTCACAACTCTAGGTGGATAAAGGTCCTTTAACTAAAGAAAGGAATATAGGTTGTGGCCTGAGACTCCTTCTTGCTGTACTTGCTTTAATGTCTCACCATATCTTCCTGAAACTGGAGACCAAGGAGGTTCTGGTAGACCAGCTTGAACCAATGTGTTCTGGGTTCTAGGGCAATAGTAGAAAGAGATAGTCAGGAGAGAGTGATCTGAGGGGAAATTATGATGATCTTGGTTTAGGTCACTTTCCCTAAGTTTGGTGAAACTGACATTTAATCAAAACGTTAGTGGTTTCTTGTAAGGTATCACATTCTCATAACTGTAATTCTGTGGTCACCGACTTGATGGACATGGGTTTGGGTGGACTCTGGGAGTTGGTGATGGACAGGGAAGCCTGGCGTGCTGCAATTTATGGGGTCTCAAAGAGTTGGACACAACTGAGCAACTGAACTGAACTGAACTCAGTGATACCATCCAGCTGTCTCATCCTCTGTCGTCCCTTCTCCTCCTGCCCCCAATCCTTCCCAGCATTAGGGTCTTTTCCAATGAGTGAACTCTTCGCATGAGGTGGCTAAAGAACTGGAGTTTCAGCTTCAACATCAGTCCTTCCAATGAACATCAAGGACTGATCTCCTTTAGCATTGACTGGTTGGATCTCCTTGCAGTCCAAAGGACTCAAGAGTCTTCTCCAACACCACAGTTCAAAAGCATCAATTCTTGAGTGCTCAGCTTTCTTCACCATCCAACTCTCACATCCATACATGACCACTGGAAAAACCATAGCCTTGACTTGATGGACCTTTGTTGGCAAAGTAATGTCTCTGCTTTTCAATATGCTATCTAGGTTGGTGATAACTTTCCTTCCAAGGAGTAAGTGTCTTTTCATTTCATGGCTGCAGTCACCAACTGCAGTGATTTTGGAGCCCAGAAATATAAAATCTGACACTGTTTCCACTGTTTCCCCATCTGTTTCCCAAGTGATGGGACCAGATGCCATGATCTTAGTTTTCTGAATGCTGAGCTTTAAGCCAACTTTCTCACTCTCCTCTTTCACTTTCATCAAGAGGCTCTTTAGTTCCTCTTCACTTTCTGCCACTAGAATGGTGTCCTCTGCATATCTGAGGTTATTGATATTTCTCCTGGCAATCTTGATTCCAGCCTGTACTTCTTCCAGCCCAGTGTTTCTCATGATGTCCTCTGCATATAAGTTAAATAAGCAGGGTGACAATATACAGCCTTGACATACTCCTTTTCCTATTTGAAAGCAGTCTCTTATTCCATGTCCAATTCTATCTGTAGGCAGTTCCTGACCTGCATACAGGTTTCTCAAGAGGCAAGTCAGCCCTGGAGAAGGAAATGGCAACCCGCTCCAGTATTCTTGCCTGGGAAATCCCATGGACAGAGAAGCCTGGTGGGCTATAGTCTATGGAGTGGCAAGAGTTGGACACAACTTAGTAACTACACAGCAACAAAGCGTATTGGTATGTTGGGGTCTGTCAAGAGTGTGGAAATCTTTCCACTTCTACCTAACCAGGGATGAGAGAGAGAGAGAGAGAGTTTTATGAAGCAATCAGAGACTTGACAGAGAAACTGCTGAATCCTGATGAGGACAAAGTTGGCTGTAGGAGCTGAGAGGGGAAATGAGAAGGTAGATGAGGAAGTCCTGGGGTTGTGGGACTGGGTGTCCTTAGAATGGCACTATGCCACAGTCATGCAAAGGGAGTCATATGTCATTTTACCTTGTCTAGTAGCTGCACTGCAAAAAGTAAAAATAGGGGATTTGCGGGATGGAAGGGGGTGGCAGGGAGATGGATACATGTATATGTAGAGCGGAGTCCTTTTCACTGTACACCATGAAACTATCACAACCTTGTTAATCAGCTATACTCCAAGACAAAATAAAAAAAAAAGAGGCAAGTCAGGTGGTCTGGTATTTCCATCTCTTTCTTTTTTTTTAATTTTCTTTACTTTATTCCCATCTCTTTCTGAATTTTCCACAGTTTATTGTGATCCACACAGTCAAAGGCTAACATACATACGTAAGCATAAAAAAAGTCACAAAATAAATTTAAACTACTACCTATCTATATTTCATTTTTGTCTATTTTACCACATGATATAAACATATCCTTGCTATATTATAAGCTATATAATTTTGGATTTAAGGGGTGGAGCTCAAGTAACCTTCAAGTTGTTACTTCTTACATTTCTCTAACTTCCCAAGTCAGTGTCTCATCGTCTTGTTACTTATTTATTTGTAAGTAAATAAGACATTTTTTAAGCCAAGGATTTGATGTGGGCAAGTAGATGGTAGGAAGCAGGAAAATAGAGAAATCAGTTCTTTTAGCATGAATTGATAGTATTAAGAATTATCTTTTAGGTTTCTTCCTGGAAAGATATGTTTCATAAAAATGTGGAGATAAAATTTCTCCACCCTTATCTTACTATAATAATATCTATAAGCACTATCTCTTTCTTTGAATTTTTATTGTTCTCTCTTTTTGAATTGTTAAGATCTGATAATGTTTGGTGAAGAACCAATCTGAAAAGGCACTGCTGGTTCTCATGTAAAAGATATAAGAAAAGAACATGGAACACTGTTATCAGCAGCATTAATAGATTGTCAAATGAAATGGAAGGTTAAATAAGAAATCTGTTGGATATAAGCTCTTTGAAAGTATGCATTTGTAGTGACATTGAATAATCTTACTTTCACTTTTGAATTTTATATTTAAAAATATCTTTGTGAATAATGAGATATTTAGGGTGATAAAGTACTCTGAGGCCAAAGAAAGAAGAAATAACTCTTTTAAATGTGATGATGAGAGAGAGCTGATATTAGCTATCTGGATCCATTTGTGATATAAATCCATGTAGATTTGTGGAGTTCTGCTTGAGAAGCAGGCGGGAAAGCCTCTAGGGAATGTTTCTCTCTGGGGTTACTTGAGTACATCTATTTCATTTAAGTAGATGGGGATATGAGCAGGCTGTATATGAGAAGTGTGACTATCAAGTAATCAGAACAGGTTTGATAAGGAAAGAATGCTTGTGGAGTCAGCTTGTCAAATTTGTATTTTATTAAAGGGATGTCTATGTGCCCTGTCAATGGTTTTATGTTTTCTTTCAGTTTGAAGCATAGCAATGTTACTCTGATGCATGCTCCACGCTGCATAGTCCTTCTGGGGATGTTGCTGACACTGTTATAGAGAGACTTTCCTGCCTCTGAACAGTTACTTGTCTTGTTCTTCATTCTACAACCTATGCCCCACACAGAGTTTCAGTAGTAACAAGGGTTTGGGGCCAGGCTGGTAAATGCCGGCATCAGGATTTTCCTAGCAGGTATTAGATGAACTCAAAATTTTCTCTCTCGAATTGGAAAGCAGTGTATAGTGAATAGACAAATTAGTGCCTTTAAGAAATGTAGTGGTAATAAAGCCTATCATTGAAGGGAAATTGTCTAATTCTGAAGTAAGGTAATAAGAAAAAAACTGATGTGGATAGATTTTTCTCAATTTACTATGATAGAATTGACCTTCTTTGATGTCAACATTCAAAAGGTAAAAAAAGTCTCTGTTTTACATAGACTGTTGATATTGGCTTAAATTTCAATTCTAGCTTACAGAGGCAATGTAAATTATAAACAAGCAATGGAAATACCATTTCATCTTGATTAAATCACCTATATAAAGTGATAGTGCTAATAAGCACCTGCTTTAAGAACGAATGTGTCTCTATCTTTTGATTTCTACTCTTGCTCAAAACTGACATTCACACTATATGCTGCCATTTGAATTTCTTGCTATTTAAAGTAAATTTTTTTTTTTATCAGGATTGATGTTACTGTTGAGTATCTGTAGCCCTATTTTGGCAAGGAAATCAGAGCCTGGCAGCCTTTTTCAACAATTTCCTATAATGCAGGAGGGCTTAATGCCCCTATTATAGAACTGATTCTATTATACTCTCCTCTCCAGAACTAATGGAGCACTCGACTTATTCATGTTAAAGAAAATGATTAAATATGAAAAGCTTCCAGACTCCGCTTCTTGCCAGGATTAAAACTGCTCTGTCCTTTATACTGACCAGAAAAGTCACCCCTTAATTAAGTTTATTGCTATTTGTCACCTGCCAGGAAGTTTCATGCAAAGCACATAAAAGCACATCTGTTGGAAATAATTTTAGATCTGTCTTTTAAGTCCATATTTTTGTTTTATTGTATATATATATGTTAATAATGTTTGCTAACATTTATTCAGGGCTTAAAACATGAGGATACTCTTTCAGTTCTTCATATGAATTGATTCAAGTAATTCTTATTGGAAAACCCTAGGAGATGTGTGCTGTTATTGTCACCATTTTATGGATGGAGAAAATAAGGCTCAGAGTTTAAGCCAGTAGTGGCATAGGGATTGAACTACTCACCACCTAAGCTCTTAATAACCATTATTCTTATCTATTTTTCCATTTAGCTGAAACATGAGAGTGAATTAAGCTAGTGAGTTGATAATCAACTCATTCATTAAAAATGTATTGAGTGGTCATTTTTTGCAACATAGTAATCATAGCAAAGTATTACTGTAAGCTGGGTAAAATGTAGTTTCTTTTTTTTTTTTCTTGTTTATCTATGCACATAGACTTTATTTATTTTTTTTTAATTAATTTTTTTTATTGTTTTTGCCATACATTGTCATGATATCACCATGGGTTTACGTATGCTTCCCCTCCGGGTCCCCCCTCCCTCCTCCCTCTCCCCCGGGAAATCTCGCTGCACCA
Organism: Antilocapra americana; assembly: GCA_007570785.1. Taxonomy (NCBI): domain Eukaryota; kingdom Metazoa; phylum Chordata; class Mammalia; order Artiodactyla; family Antilocapridae; genus Antilocapra; species Antilocapra americana. The sequence continues at coordinate 5,509,180 of ML662453.1, forward strand.
GTCCCGAGCATCAATCCTGGGCTGGCGATTGATTAGACACATGACAATTAACATGCTTCAATGCCCTTCTCCCATATCATCCCACCCTTACCCTCATCCACAAAGTCCACAAGTCTCTTCTATACATCTGCGTTCCTTTTGTTGTCTCCCATGTTGGGTTCTCATTACTGTCTTTCTAAATTCCATATATATGTGTTAATATACTGTATTGTTGTTTTTGCTTCTGGCTTACTTCACTCTGGATAATGGGCTCCAGTTTCGTCCATCTGAGTAGAATTGCTTCAAATGAATTTTTTTTTAATGCTGAGTAATATTCCATTGTGTATATATACCACAGCTTTCTTATCCATTCGTCAGTTGATGGGCATCTAGGTTGCTTCCATGTCCTGGCTATTGTAAACAATGCAGCGATGAACATTGGGGTGCACGTGGCTCTTTCAATTCTGGTTTCCTCGGTGTATATGCCCAGCAGTGGGATTGCCGGGTCATATGGCAGGTCTATTTGCAGCTTTTTAAGGAACCTCCACACTGTTTTCCATAGTGGCTGTACTAGTTTGCATTCCCACCAACAGTGTAAGAGGGTTCCCTTTTCTCCACATCCTCTCCAGCATTTATTGCTTGTAGACTTTTGGATGGCAGCCATTCTGACTGGTGTAAAGTGGTACCTCATTGTAGTTTTGATTTGCATTTCTCTGATAATGAGTGATGTTGAGCATCTTTTCATGTGTTTGTTAGCCATTTTTATTTGACAAAGGAGCCAAGAATATACAATGGAGAAAAGACAACCTCTTTAACAAGTGGTGCTGGGAAAACTGGACAGCCACTTGTAAAAGAATGAAACTAGATCACTTTCTAACACCATACACAAAGATAAACTCAAAATGGATTAAAGATCTAAGCATAAGACCAGAAACTATAAAACTCCTAGAGGATAACATAGGCAAAACACTCTCTGCTATAATCCAAAGCGGGATACTCCATGACCCACCTCCCAGAATATTGGAAATAAAAACACGAATAAACAAATGGGACCTAATTAAAATTAAAAGCTTTTGCACAACTAAGGAAAGTATAAGCAAGGTGAAAAGACAGCCTTCAGAATGGGAGAAAATAATAGCCAATGAAGCAACGGACAAACAATTAATCTCAAAAATTTACAAACAACTCCTGCAGCTCCATTCTAGAAAAATAAACAACCCAATTAAAAAGTGGGCCAAAGAACTTAACAGACATTTCTCCAAAGAAGATATAAAAATGGCTAACAAACACATGAAAAAATGTAGTTTCTTAACTAAGTGAACTTTTTATTTAGTGACAGATATGAAAGCACAAAGCTAAATAAAATGTAAGATTGTGTGTATTAGAATGCAAATACAAATTCAGTAGATTCAGAGGGATAAGTTCATCATAATTATGGTGTCAGACAAACGTTTATGAATGAGCATGCCCTCAAAGATTTGTGAAAGATTTGGACAAGTAGAGTTTTATAATTATAATTTCTGTATAGAGGGTAAAGTATAAGCCAAAGAAATATTATACACTTTTATTTATATAAGCTCTTATTGTAGAAAGACCTGAAAGTTGCAAGCAGAAATATTAACTTGAAAGAGTAAGTTGTATTCATGTTATGGATGAAACTGAATGTCCAATTTAGGAATTTAGATTTTAGTAGAGAGCCAATGAGGGCTTCCTGGTGGCTCAGCGTTAAAGAATTTGCCTGCAATGCAGGAGCCATAGAAGTGGGTTCAATCCCTGGGTTACAAAGATCTCATGGAGGAGGACATGACAACCCACTCCAGTATTCTTGCCTGGAGAATCCCATGGACAGAAGAGCCTGACAGGCTACAGCCCATAGGGTTGCAAAGAGTCAAACATGACTGAAGCAACTTAGCATGCACGCAGAGAACTAATGAAGTTTTTTGCTTTTTGTTTTGTTTGTTTACTTTGCTTGGCAGTCTGTATTGATCTCCGGATGCAGACCAGAATTTAAACTGCATCTCTCACCTTTATTACTCACTAACCCTGTGATTTTTAGCAAATTCACTGATCTCTCTCTTGATGATACTATTATCTCCCTCAAAGATTTACTCAAGGGTAGCTTAGGTATTGCATGTTTAGCTAGTATTGACATAGAGTATATATGAATATATAAGCACATAATTGCCACATTTGAGTTTTATGTAAATGGTTTGATAAAATCTGTGTTACAGAAAAATAACCAATTACAATGTGGATCATATTTTTCAAGGGTGGGAAAAATTGGAAGCAAGATGATAAAGATTATAATGTCCCAGAAAATAAGTAAAAAGTTATTAAACTGCATAATTAAGGTAAGTCAAAGTCTTATAGAGATAGATTCTATAGCATTTAGTCACTAATTAGACATGAGAGAGTCTAGAGAGAAAATATCACTGATAACCTTGATCTTCAAAACCTGAATGAGTAAGAGAAACGTAATGATATTGACTGATGTAGGAGCAAGGATCAAGACAAAGTTTGAGAATGTTCATGATGAATTTAGTGTTGAGGTACAGTTTTGGGGAGGTCTCCTGAAAATAGATGAACAGGTGTAAAGATCAGGAAGGTAAGAGACAAATTTCCAGGAGTCATCCATGGAATTAAAAATTGATACTATAGAAGGACATTGTATTAAAGAATGAAGTATGGAAAAATTTAGGGAAAAGAAAATAAATAAGCTGGCGCTGAAGAATTGATGCTTTTGAAGTGTACTGTTGGAGAAGACTCTTGAGAGTCCCTTGGACTGTAAGGAGATCCAACCAGAGCATCATAAAGGAAATCGGTCCTGAATATTCATTGGAAGGACTGATGTTGAAGCTGAAGCTCCAATACTTTGGCCACCTGATGTGAAGAACTGACTCATTGAAAAAGACCCTAATTGAAGGTAGGAGGAGGAGGGGATGACGGAGGATGAGATGACTGAATGGCATCACCGACTCAATGGACATGGGTTTGAGTAAACGCTGGGAGTTGGCAGTGGACAGGGAGGCCTGGCATGCTTCAGTCTATGGTGTCGCAAAGAGTCAAACACGACTAAGCAACTGAACTGAACTGAAAAGTGAGTAGCTGTCAAAAAGGTGGAAAGTCCATCAGCTGAGTTTATGGCAAGGGAATCATGTCACCATTTCCATCAACAGTAACTGTTCAACAGGGTGCTGCTTGAGAAGAGTAAAGGCACTGTAAAGTGGTCACTGGACTGTTATCAGTAACAGTTAGGGATCTTTTAATACTGTGACTGAGGACAGTTTATCATAAGTTGAGGAATGATTAGAAGGTGAATTGGAAGCAGAGTGTAATCAATATTTTAGTTTAGTAGAAAAGAAATTGGATTGAGGTCAAGTAGCATTTTATTTTTTATAAGGACAATTTTATTTTTATCAGGAATGACTCAACATTTATGAATAAGTCTAATGAAGAGACAAATTGAAGGTATGTATGTAAAGACCATGCAAGCAGTTCCTATAGAACAGGACATAGGTAGGATCAAGTACAAAGTTTGAAGGACTTTGAAAATTAGCAAGAATATTTCTTATCTTCTGAGATAAAATGGTTACATAATGAGCAGTTATAGGTGAGATGATATGGGAGAATGGCAATGAAACATGTTAATTATCATATGTGAAATCAATCTCCAGCCCAGGGTTGATGCTCAGGGCTGGTGCATCGACATTTCCCAGGGGGAGGGAATCGGGAGGGAGGAGGGAGGGGGGTTCTGGAGGGGGAGCATATGTAAACCCATGGCGGTTTCATGTCATTGTATGGCAAAACCAACACAATAAAAAAAAAAATTTAAAAAAGGAAGAAAAAAAAAAGAAAGAAACACATTGAAGTTGATGGCAGATAAGCTGATGGAGTTCTTTGGGGATGGTTAATCTTTCATCAAAGGAGAAGGTGAGATCAAGCAGTGATATGAAGAGCCATATGTTCCATTCCCAAGAGAGCAACTCTATGTAAGAAAACACAGATTCAACTAAGAAAATCTAGGTGAGTTATTTATTTGAGTTACATTTGAGATAGCGAATAGCATGAATTTGTAATGCAGCCAGTTGGTTGCTTTATATATATCTATCTATATCTTCATTGCTTTGGAGATTTGGATTAAATATAATATAAAAATGTTTATTTTGGCTGAAAATGGTCATTGAAAATTAAAATACCAGATACCAAGCAAAAGAGAAAGAGGTCTTGAACTCTAGGGAGAAGATTTGATTTAATCAACCTGAAGCTCAGTCTTGATATAGATATGAACAGAAAATTTTACGAATTGTGAATTATTGAGGGGTAGGAACAATTCTGAAGCTAAATTGAAAGTTTAAAACAACATATGAAGTGGTAAAGGTAGAATACTCTATCCAGAGAGAGAATTCTTAGTACTTGAGATTTAGGCAAAGAAGCATTCTGATCTGAGCTGAAACAAATTGGTAATGAAAATGATAATGTGTGTGCATATTTTCATTTGAAAAAGTTATAAGAGGGACCAGTAGGAAAATTGCTTTTAGTTTTATAGAATCGTCAAATTCAAGGACACAAAGATTTAATTTTAGACTTTATTCTATGAATTTTATGGATCCTCTTATATTCAAGTCTGTTATCTATTTTTAGTTAGGTTTTGAGTTTGGTGTGAGGTAGGGGTCCAAATTAATTCTTTTATATGTAGACATACAGCTGACTTAGCACAATTTGTTGAAAAGTCAATTGTTTCCCCAGCATATTTTCTTGATATGCTTGTCAAATTCAATTGGGTGTAAATGTAATCTATATCTGAATTCTTCATGCAAATTCATTGATGTATATGTATATCCTTATGTCAGTATCACAATGTCTTAATTATTATAGCTTACTCATTAGTTTGGAAATTAGGAAACGTGAGTCCATCAACAGTCCATTGTTATTTTCTTTTCAAGATTCAATTCAGTTCAGGCGCTCAGTCATGTCCAAGTCTTTGTGAACCCATGAATCACAGCACGCCAGGCCTTCCCATCCATCACCAACTCCCAGAGTCTACCCAAACCGATGTCCATCAAGTCAGTGATGCCATCCAGCCATCTTTTCCTCTGTCGTCCCTTTCTCCTCCTGCCCCCAATCCTTCCCAGCATCAGGGTCTTTTTCAATGAGTCAACTCTTGGCATTAGGTGGCCAAAGTATTGGAGTTTCAGCTTCAACATCAGTCCTTCCAATGAACACCAAGGACTGATCTCCTTTAACATGGACTGGTTGGATCTCCTTGTAGTCCAAAGGACTCAAGAGTCTTCTCCAACACCACAGTTCAAAAGCATCAATTCTTGAGTGCTCAGCTTTCTTCACCATCCAACTCTCACATCCATACATGACCACTGGAAAAACCATAGCCTTGACTTGATAGACCTTTGTTGGCAAAGTAATGTCTCTGCTTTTCAATATGCTATCTAGGTTGGTGATAACTTTCCTTCCAAGGAGTACGCGTCTTTTAATTTCATGGCTGCAATCACCAACTGCAGTGATTTGGGAGCCCCCCAAAATAAAATCTGACACTGTTTTCACTGTTTCCCCATCTATTTCCCATGAAGTGATGGGACCAGATGCCATGATCTTAGTTTTCTGAATGTTAAGCCTTAAGCCAACTTTTTCACTCTCCTCTTTCACTTTCATCAAGAGGCTTTTTAGTTCCTCTTTACTTTCTGCCATAAGGGTGGTGTCATCTGCATATCTGAGATTACTCATATTTCTCCTGGCAATCTTGATTCCAGCCTGTGCTTCTTCCAGCCCAGTGTTTCTCATGATGTCCTCTGCATATAAGTTAAATAAGCAGGGTGACAATATACAGCCTTGACATACTCCTTTTCCTATTTGGAACCAGTCTGTTGTTCTGTCCAGAACCCTGTCCAGTTCTAACTGCTGCTTCCTGACCTGCATACATCTTTCTCAGGAGACAGGACAGATGGTCTGGTATTCCCATCTCTTTCAGAATTTTCCACAGTTTATTGTGATCCACACAGTCAAAGGCTTTGGCATAGTCAATAAAGCAGAAATAGATGTTTTTCTGGAACTCTCTTGCTTTTTTGATGAGCCAGTGGATGTTGGCAATTTGATCTCTGATTCCTCTGCCTTTTCTAAAACCAGCTTGAACTTCTGGAAGTTCATGGTTCATGTATTGCTGAAGCTTGGCTTGGAGAATTTTGAGTATTACTTTATTATTGGAATGAAAACTGACCTTTTCCAGTCCTGAGGCCATTGCTGAGTTTTCCAAATCTGTTGGCATATTGATTGCAACACTTTCAAAGCATCATCTTTCAGGATTTGAAATAGCTCAACTGGAATTACATCACCTCCACTAGCTTTGTTCATAGTCATGCTTTTTGGGTCTCTTGAATTTCCATGTGAATTTTAGAATCATTCTGTCATTTTCTGCAAAAAACCTTGTTGTTATTTATTTTTAAATTGGTTTTCTATTCTCCAGTTCATTTATGTCTTCTCTAATCTGTATCATTTTGTTCTGCTTTTTTGAGTTTGGTTTGTTCTTCCTTTTCCAGTCTTTTAAGGTGGAAATATAAGTTACTGATTTGAGATTGAAAACAATTTTTTTAGTATAGGCATTTATAAATACAAATTTGCCTCTATGTATACATTCCCAAGGTTTTTGTATTTGTGTTAATCTCGAAGTATTTTATCGTTTCCTACGTGATTTCCTCTTTGGTCCATTGAACTTTTACGAATGTGTTGTTTAATTTCACTTTATTTTTCAATTTCTAATTAATTTTGTTATTTATTTCTAATCTCATTTCATGTGGTCAGAGAACATACTTTGTATTAATCTAGCCTTTCAAATTCATCAAGGCTTATTTTAAAGACTAGTATCTGTTCCATATATATTCTCATCTTGTTCCAAGGTTGGTTCAAAATATAACAATAAGTCAATATGATTCATTCTATTAAGATAAAAGAACAAAAAGCACATGATCATTTCAATTGGAAAGCATCTGAAACAATCCAAGACATCTCAATATAAAAACCCTAGAAAAAACTAGAAATAGACGATAACTTGTTTAATTTGATAAAGTTTACTTAAAAACCCACAACTAGCATTCTTATTATTGATTGAATTCTTTAATACAGAGACCACAAATAAGACAAGAATGTCTGCTCCCTCAACTTCCTTGTATTAGAGTTCTATACAAAGTAATTAAGAGAGGAAAAGGAAATTAAAAGTATACAAAATGAAAAGCAAGAAGTAAAGCTCTTTATTTGAAGAAGATATATCTTTAACAGGGAAAAATCTATGAGACCTAGTAAGAGAATTGATCAAGGTTTCAAAATCAATATACAAAAATCAATTGTATTCTATACACTTTAATGAACAATCTGAAAATGAAATTCATAAAACTATTCCATTTACACTAGCAGCAAAAAGAATAAAATACTTAGGAGTAAATTTAATAAAAGAAGTACAAAACATTATGAAAACTAGAGAACATTGTTGAGAACCATTTAAAGATGATCTAAAAATAAAGGGAAAATTCACCTGTTCATGGATTTAAAGACTTAATATTATTAAGATTGAACTACTCCTCATACTGACCTGCAGAGTCAACACAATCCAAATGAGAATCCTTCAAAATAATTGTCTAATGATTTGCTATCTCCTCTCCATGTTCTCTCATTCTTTCTCTCTCTCTCTTTTGTGAATGTACCTTTAATCATTTGTGCCTCATTTTTAAACTTTCAAGCCCAACAGCTAAGATGTGATTTGAAGGAATATAGTCTGCCAGATGAACTAATTGTGGAAAGTGTGTACTTTTTAAAAATACTGATTTTCAGATTCTGTTTTGTTTTAAACAGCTCATATATTTCATATACTAAGTAATTCACCCATTGAAAGCATACAAATCAATAGTTTTGAATATATTTGCATAGTTGTACAGTCATCACTACAATCTAATTTTACATTTTTATCTCTCAAAAGAAACCCTGTACATATTTTCATTCACTCTGTGTTCTTTATTCTAACCCACTCAAAGCAAGCACTAATTTATTTCTGTCTGTACATGGTTGCCTTTCCTGGCTATTTTATATAAATGTAATTATACAATTTGTGGTCTCTGTGACTATGTTTTTCACTAGGCATAATGTTTCCTGATTTCATCCATGTTCTTGCATTTATTTGTATTCCATTCCATTGTAGTACTCAATAATTTTTAACTGTGTGGGTATTCCACATTGGAAGGATTGATGTTAAAGCTGAAACTCCAATACTTTGGCCACCTCATGCGAAGAGTTGACTCACTGGAAAAGACCTTAATGCTGCAAAGGATTAGGGGCAGGAGGAGAAGGGGACGACAGAGGATGAGATGGCTGTATGGCATCACCAACTTGATGGACATGTGTTTGGGTAGACTCCGGGAGTTGGTGATGGACTGGGAGGCCTGGCATGCTGCAGTTCATGGGGTCGCAAAGAGTCAGACACGACTGAGCGACTGAACTGAACTTAACTGATACCACACTTTGTAGATTCATTGATTAGAAGATAGACATTTTTTTGATTCCACTTTTTGGTGATTTTGAAATTACTTTCTGTTTTTATACCCTCTGTGAAATAAAAACAATGTGATTAACTATGAGGAAGTTCACTTTAAGGGGTTAAAGGCTTGAGGACAAAAGGGAAAATAAATGATTTAGGGGAGTAAAGGACCAATGGCCTGAGGAACTGTCACAGAATTGGGTGACTTTCTGGACCCACTTGGTTTTAGTGATCAGGAATTTAAAGTGAGATTGATTGTGTCTTTTCTGTCTGACTTCAGCCACTCAAGGGCTTGAGAAAAAAGTGGATGAAGAGTTGATTAGAACCAAGATTGGGGATTTTACAGACATGTTCAGTAGAGAGAGAGGAAAATGAGAGTTGAGTGTGAATGCAGCATGTTAGTGTGGTGGCAGAATTGAAATTTATCCTGGGAAAGAAAGAACAATAACAGCAGGATGGAGAGAGCCAAGAAGCATGAACTGAAAAGGTGAGAGGTGGTGAGTGAAGAGGGTGATCCTTGATATTTGGATAATAGAGAGTGTGCTGCAAGTGGTAATGCCAACTTCAAGGCAGTTCAACCATGGGAATCAGTGCTGCAGGTTGGGTGAAGGTAAAGTTCATTGTAGGAGAGGAGTTCAGTGAATCCAGAGGCTGAGGTATTGAATGAGAACCTATCTTGATATTAAAATTGTTAATATTTATGAAGTTTTTAGAGAAGGATGAAGATAGGTACAGTGACCCGTGGACTATATCTTCAAAGATTTAGGTGATTCATTTCTATAGAGACCTAGAAAAAAGAATGGGTTTTTAAGGAGATATGAGGACCAATAATAATATGCACACCTGAAAGAATTGCATGGAGAGAAATGTTCTCAGGAGCAGCCTTGCCTGGGTTCACAGAAGAAGTGGAAGATATTTAAGATTTTTCAGTTGACTGGTCCAGAGGGCACAGTGACTCATGTGGGAGTTGGGGGGTGAAATATGAGATTGGGTCCATTTAGACTTCAGAAACAACGTCAGTCAGTTTAGCTCAGTTCAGTTGCTCAGTTGTGTCCAACTCTTTGTGACCTCATGGACTGCAGCACTCCAGGCTTCCCTGTCCATCACCAACTCTCAAAGCTTACTGAAACTCATATCTGACTCTTTGCGACCTCATCGACTCTTGCCCACCAGGCTCCTCTGTCCATGGGATTCTCCAGGCAAGAATACCGGAGTGGATTGCCATACCCTCCTCCAGGGGATCTTCCCAATCCAGGGATCTAATCTGAGCCTCCTGCATTGGCCAGCAGATTCTTTACCACTAGTGCCAACTGGGAAGCCCCAGGTAACCTGGGCATCCTGTATTTTCTGTGGTGACCAACATAAAAAGGGACAAGTATCTTGGTGGGATTATTTCTGATGATCTCTGAGACAGATCTGAATGCTGATACTATAATTGTTGAGGAAGGGAGGAGGGCTGCAGGAGCACATAAAGTTCTGAATTCATCCCTTGGCACCTTCTTTCAAAGGCAGCTTTAAGAACCAAAAAGGGTCACAACATACAGAACTCTGTGAGAGCTCCATAGCTTTGATGCTATTGAGGCTGAAATTTTATTTTAAGAAAGGAAAGGAAGTCATGAGGAAAACTATTCTTTACCTCATTCTGAACATCAATGAAAAGATGTTTGGTGAAATGCTAGTGGCTGAAATGTTAGCAAATGTGCTCAAATAATATTTGAGGTTAAAATATCAAAGAAAATTAAATATAAGGCTTAATAAAATACGGATCATAGACCTTAGAAAGCAGAATTAGAAATGCTCAGTAGTCTCACTAATCAATAAGAATAATACCAACACTGCAGTATAAATAAAAATAATCATTAAAGATCAGAAACAAAAAAGTCAATGAAAAATAAGACAAACAGAAAATTATTCAACACAACTGCTACTCAGAGAATTACATAATAAAATACAATAACATGCTTCCTTTAACATATTGCAAGTTCAGTTCAGTTCTGTCTCTCAATCGTGTCTGGCTGTTTGTGACCCCATGGACTGCAGCAAGCCAGGCTTCCCTGTCCATCACCAACTCCCTGTCACACACCAATATATTGCAAACTTGCAAATAAATTGTATTTAATAGATATATAAATATTATTCTATTAATGTTTTATGAATATATTCATTAATATATTTATGTATATATATTAAAATTTTTGTATATTGTATGTATATGTTCAATAGCAGGCAGAAAAGTGATATCTCTCATGTGTTTCTGAGGAGAGTGGGGAGTCAATTTGTAAAATGTTCACTCCAATAGATTTTATGTACTAAGAGTATTTAAAATGCTAATGTACTTTGACCCCTTAAGTTCCCTTTTGGAATTATCTTATGGTAATATCAGATGTATACTCAAAGATTTATTTTTATCCATACTAATTGAAACATCATAAAATTAAAAATATTGGAATTACCCTAAATATCCAAATTACAGGTGAAAAACTATGCAGTATTTAAACCTTAATGTCTATTAATGCCTACTGGACAATGCTGGCAGTGTTTTAAATAAATTTTATGATACAATATTGGATGCACATGAAAGGAAAAAATCTTTATTACAAAAGAATCTGACATGAGTGAGTGACTGAACAACAACAGCATATCTAGAAACATATCATGCCTTAGGCCTTTGAAAATCATAGCAAATTTGGTCCAAGAAACTAATATACCTCTGAGCTTATATGGAAATGTTTCAACATAAGGAAGCCATGTTTTGAAGCCATCCATCCCATGGCTTCAATCCCATGGCTGGATGGCATCATTGACTCAGTGGACATAAGTTTGAGCAAACTCAGGGAGATAATGAGAGACAGAGAAGCCTGGTGTGCTGCAGTTCATGCGGGGTCGCAAAGAGTCACACAGGACTTAGTGACTGAACAAGAACAACATAATTCAATGCATAATTAAAAGAACATGCATGAACCACCTAACAGCTTCAGCACTAGAAACTTTTCAAATATCTCTGGAGTTATCTCCAGGACTCTTGCCTATCCCACCAATACCTAAAAGCATATCCCTAATTTCGTGATCATAAACATACCCTTTATATTGAAGGGTAAAAATGTACAACAAAACACCTAAATCATAATATATAATGAATATTGTAATTGAACATACCTAAGTAACCAGCATCCAGATTACTAAACACAGAAATACCAGAGAAGCCCTCCTTATGCTCCTTCTATCAAAGGAAAATTATTCTGACTTCTCCTACTATGACTAGTTATGCCTGACTTTGAACAGTACATAAATGAACTCACATAGTATGCATTTTTGTGTGTGTCTGGATTCTTTCTAAGCATTGTGTGTGTGGACATCTCATTTCCAGATTGGAAGAGTAAAGTATTCTGAGGATCTTGCTGTTTTTTATAAAAACAAAACACTGGCAAAATCTCTCAAAATCAGTATGTTCAAAAATCTGGAGATGAACTAAAGACTTGCAACAATTTTAGGAATGCTTTTACTAAAAGATAAATGGCAGAATCTTAGTAAGAACCCAAGATCTTGTAGCTTTTTCAGTTCAGTTGATCAGTCATGTCTGACTCTTTGCAACCCCATGCACTGCAGCACGCCAGGCTTCCCTGTCTATCACCAACTCCTGGAGCTTACTCAAACTTATGTCCATTGAGTTAGTGATGCCATCCAAACATCTCATCCTCTGTTGTCCCCTTCTCCTCCTGCCTTCAGTCTTTCCCAGAATCAGTATCTTTACAAATGAGTCACCTTTTCGCATCAGGTGACCAAAGTATTCAGCTTCAGCATCAGTCTTTCCAATGAACACTCAGGACTGATCTCCTTTAGGATGGACTGGTTGAATCTCCTTGCAGTCCAAGGGACTGTCAAGAGTCTTCTCCAACACCATGGTTCAAATGCATCAGTTCCTCGGCACTCAGCTTTCCTTACAGTCCAACTCTCACATCCACACATGACTACTGGAAAAACCATAGCTTTGACTAGATGGACCTTTGTTGGCAACAGTTCTGCTTTTTAATATGCTTTCTAGCTTGGTCATAGCTTTTCTTCACCATCTGCAGTGATTTTGGAGCCCCCTAAAATAAAGTCCATCACTGTTTCCATTGTTTCTCCTTCTATATGCCATGAAGTGATGGGACCAGATGCCATGATCTTAGTTTTCTGAATATTGAATATTAAGCCAACTTTTTCATCCTCCTCTTTCACTTTCATCAGAGGCTCTTTAGTTCTCCTTCCCTTTCTGCCATAAGTGTGGTGTCATCTGCGTGTCAGAGATTATTGATATTTCTCCCAGCAATCTTGATTCCAGTTGTGCTTCATCTAGTCTGGCATTTCACGTGATGTACTCTGCATAAACATTAAATAAGCAGGGTGAAAATATACAGTCTTGACTTACTTCTTTCCCAGGAGTAACAACAAGCAGTCTATTATTCCATGTACAGTTCTAACTGTTGCTTCTTGACATGCATACAGATTTCTCAGGAGGCAGGTCAGGTGGTCTGGTTCATCTCTTTAAGAATTTTTCATAGTTTGTTGTGATCCACACAGTCAAAGGCTTTTTAACTTACCCTAATAATATCCCCTTCTCCCAGCTCAATAATAGTCTTAAAAAGCAATTATGTTAGATGTGAAAACTGGCAACTTAGCAGAAGGGGGAGTAATAAGTTTGCTGCACCTAAAAACCCCTTTCTTACAGATCTCCCACTATTTGACCCTTTTGGAAAAGCTCCATTCTCATATCATCTGATCTGACTTGGAGTTCTTTTCATGTGAGTTGCCCAAAGGGCATTTTATAAAAAAAAATCAGCAAATGTGTATCACTGCAGCTGCTAATCAAAAAACTTATAAGAGAGAAGTTAAATAAGATATCCTTAAGAGCTTTAAGGAGCTTTAACATAATCCTGGGAATCTACAAGGCCACATACATATTCACAGCTAAGAGCATGTGCAGGGATGTGCACATGTTGAGAAAAAACCTGAGAAGATCCCAGGCTCTCACTTTTGGTTGACTTGAGGCTTTGTACAAGCAGGAAGTAAAGACTAAGGCAGAGTTATAAACTGACAACACGTACCATCATATACTTGAACACTGACAACACGTACCATCATATACTAAATATGTAGTAAGTCCAGCAAGGGTGTGGGACACAAATAAGTAATCAAATATCAATTATATTTCTGTACACTAGCAATGAACAAACAAATTAGAAAATGCTTCCATTTAAAGAGCACCAAACCCGGGGGGGGGGGAACTAAGATGGCGGAGGAATAGGATGGGGAAACCACTCTCTCCCCAATAAATACACCAAAAGAACTTTTAAAGACCGCGCAAACTCCATAAAACAGGATCTAAATGCTGGCAGAGGACATCGGGCATCTGAAGGGAC
>ML662453.1:5528090-5547203 GCA_007570785.1 Antilocapra americana
CATATACACAATGGAATATTACTCAGCATTAAAAAAAATTCATTTGAATCAGTTCTACTCAGGTGGACGGAACTGGAGCCTATTATCCAGAGTGAAGTAACCCAGAAGGGAAAACAACAATACAGTATACTAACGCATATATATGGAATTTAGAAAGATGGTAACAAGAACCCAGCATGCGAGACAGCAAAAGGAACGCAGATGTATAGAACAGACTCGTGGACTCTGTGGATGAGGGTAAGGCTGGGATGATATGGGAGAATGGCATTGAAACAAGTTAATTATCATATGTCTAATCAATCGCCAGCCCAGGATTGATGCTCAGGGCTGGTGCACCGAGATTTCCTTGGGGGAGCGAGTCGGGAGGGACGAGGGAGGGGGGTTCTGGAGGGGGAGCATATGTACACCCATGGCGATATCACGTCATTGTATGGCAAAACCAATAATAAAAAAAAAAGAAATGGGATATTCACATAAAAAAAACTGCAGAAAGAAATTATAGATCTGCATAAATTTTTGAACATCCTCTAGTCATGGATCTGAAGACTTAAAACTGTTTATATGAAAATATTCCCCAAGTTGATCTATGGGTCAATGGAATTCATTGTCAAATGCATCATTCCTGGCTAACTTCATGTGTGGTGTGCATGCTAAGTTGCTTCAGTCCTATCTGAATCTTTGCAACCCTATGTACTGTACCCTGCCAGGGTTCTCTGTCCATGAGGATTCTCCAGGCAAGAATACTTGATTGGGTTGCCATGCCCTCCCTCAGTGAATCTTCCTGACACAGGGATTGAACCTGCATCTCTTATGCCTCTTGCATTGGCAAGTGGTTTCTTTACCAGTGCCACTGGGGAAGCCTGGCTAATTTTGTATCTGTCACTAAAAGAAAAAAGTAGAAATAATACTGTTCACAATACCATGGTTTTGTAATTCTGTTTGCACAGAAACAATATGTATCTTCTTGCTTCTGCAGTTCCTGAAGACCATTTATTTAATGCTGGTTGCATCATTACCCATGATACTGCATCTTCCCTTGTGCAGCCCATGAATATTGGTTCCTAATGACTCAAAAGTTGTTACTATGCTTCACTGATAATGAACACAGAGATGAATATTATCCAGAGTGTAAAGGAAAATATAAACAATAATCCATTTTTGGTAATGTTAGCTTTGTGATTTCAAATATAAAATACACATCTCCAACTACATCTTCTCTTGAATACTTTAGGCAGTAATCACTACATTCCTAGGATGTGATCTTATTCAGTGTTGCCCATACCCCTGCCTTCTGAACACTGCCACCAGTGGAGAAGAGAGGCAAGAACTCAGTGTTCAAAGCAAGGAGAATGATTCTGCAAGGAATAGTCATTCTTAATCCAGCATGAAATCTGACTCAGCACAACCTTACCACATTGATTAGAGACCAGAAGGCATTAATCAAGAGGCCCTCATGGCATTGTGGAGTAAATGTCTCATCACCTTTAGAAGAATTATGTACAGTCACTCCCACAGATTACCTGGAACATGGTTCAAAATCTGTGAAGAGGTTGGTGACCTCCTTGGATACTGATGAGGGAAGTCCCAGGAGTAAATATCGGATGCTGGCATCCATGTTGTCCTTGGTGCTATATAAAGTGGAGGTCCAACACAGAGGGGTGAGGACCCATGCAGGGATGTCCCCACAGGACCCATGTCTAAGGGCTGACAGCAGACCATCATAGCCTAGAGCTCTGAGCTTGTCCAGCCTGCTGACTTGGATAAAAGCTGTCCTAAACAGATGTGGCAGAACCATCTCAGTGGAACATCTAGTCAACCCCACAGTCTGATATAGGATCTAAGAATACCCTGAAGTAGAAAATCATGGACTACAGCCCACATAGCTCCTGGTATTCACACGGGGCACCACACCTGAAAAGCACTATTAGCTTTGGCAGGGCCAGCTTCTGGAATGGGACTTAAAAATTTTGAGGTTGATGCTTCCAGTGAAAGGGACACACATGGCACCAGGTCTAGGCTCTAGATTAGCTGCCCAGAGAACACTGCTGCCCCTGGCTAGTCCTAGGCACAGGAGGGTGACTTAGAATATTTTCTGGAAGGCATTCCAAAATGTAGGGCCACCTGAAATATGGGGGCTCAGAGAAGGAAACTTGCTAGTGCAGTTCTAAAAATAAACTGGCAGAGATAACTACTAGTTCACCAAAATCCATTTCTTTCTAGGCAGACAGCAAGATTATATTTCCCAGGCTTCCTTAAACTTAGGTGTGACCAGGTGAGTTCTAGCTAGTGTAATGTGGACAGAAGTGATATGTGCCACTTTCTGACCTGACCCATAAAAATTAGCTCCATGACCTTCTGCTCTCTTTTCCCTTGCTTTATTGGATGCTTGTGAGTATTTAGAGTGAGCTTGTGTCCTGTGCATTGAAAATGACAAAGGTTAATCTGGCTGCCTGAATCAGAAGTGAAGCAGAACCCTGTAATCCCTCCCTCAGACTCAACTTTGAGCAAGAAATGCACTTCTATCAATGAGACAGCTGAGATGTCAGAGTCTAGCTGTTTTAGCAACTAAACTAATAGAGTAATGTTTTAAAACTGTGTATATTTATGTCAGAATTCTTATTATTAAACTTAAGCATGTGAAATAATTTAGAAAGGTGCATTATTAGCACTTTAGGCTCACTGTGTAAGCATTTTGCCCTAAAATTAGAAGTAGATAGTAATATTACTAATTTCACATGGAAGGAAAATACATAATTTATTTCTTAGAGAAATACGTAATACAGGAACATAATTTATCTTAGGTTTAGCAAGGCTATTGACCACATGTGTCATAAATCTCTTCTAGCTATAATAGTTATTAATAAAAATGTAATGTGTCATCAGCTATGTCAACAGAGGGAAATTTCTAGTCAAGTTCCCTAAAATGCTGTCATTCATTGGTCTGATTTCTCATTTTCACTAGCAAGTTGGATAAAGATAGATGAGAAATACTTACCTAATTTGCAGGTGACAAAAACCAAGAAAAGATAATATAATATGCCAGAATCAAAATGCAAAATGATTGACTGAAAAGATAAAAGGAAACAAAGAAAATAAAATTTAGCAAAAATAAATGTAAGATATAGAATTTGGTTTTAATGTAAGCTACCTAAGTATGATAGATATGGCTTATTTTAAGGAATAAAATCAAGGACATTCCTGAGAGAAGTAGCATGGGTTCAAAATTTAAAACTTGCCAGATTGGTCACCAAAATGATAACATAGCTGCTTCTTTAAAAAAAAAGACTCAGATAAAGAATAGAAATGTAGATAGCTCTGGTACCCTTCAAATAGTAATTCTTAACGGAGGGGTTTTGACAATCTGGTGTTGTATTTATTAGTATATATTTTAATTGCCCCAGGGCTTCTTGTATGGTCAGCATTACTGGCCAGCAATGCCAGATGCATGGTAATGCACAAGCCAGGTCAAACCTTCAAGGCATTGTCCTATATCGTTTATAACCTTCAAATGTCCTGCAGGATAAGTAAAAGTTGTTTATAATCATCTAAGCTTAAAACCTAATCTCACATAGCATTAACCCTAAAATATTTCTGCAGGGTATTATTTTTTCCAGGTGTATAACGACTATGTGATAAGATTGTTCTTTGGTTTTTATTCAGAACTTTACCAGGGGCTGTTTACAATTTCAAAAAATTATGTCACTGGTGGCTTCACTATTTGCTTCTGTATCAACTAGCAGCTGGCATTTGAAATTAGTGCATTTATGGAAATATATATATAGATTCTAAATCTCTTTTCTGTGGTGTCTGACATTGTTGTCTTGTGAAAGTATTTAAATATTGAAGTATACACTATTTATTATATATCAATTTAAAATGTCTCATGCTTAGGATATTAATTTTTTGAAATTGTTTTTTGTAGATGGATTAATTTTCTATTAATCTTTTTAATGATAGTAAAGGCAGCATATTATATAATATTTACCTTAAAAAGAGGAAGATCCTCTGGGTAGGAAATGGCAACCCACTCCAGTATTCTTGCATGGAAAATTCCATGGACAGAAGAAACTGGTGGGCTACAGTCCATGGGATTGCAGAATCAACACACATTGCATGCACATGCACACACACATAAAAAGAGGCATTAAATCATAAAGAGACAAAAACCACTGATATAAATGTCTATATCTCACCTATAAAAAGATTTGGTATCCTCTTGAATTTAGAATTGTGGTGAACTTGATGGATTGTGATATGAGGAATCTGGAATACAGGCCATTGAAGGAAAATGTCAGATTCTGATGATCAAGAGGATATAGAGGAAATTAATTGAATATATATTATATGCCAAGATTATACTTATCTAATATTCTTAATTTAAATCTTATTTATTTATTTATTTATTGCTGTAACAGGTGATATGTGAAATCTTAGTTCCCTGGCCAGGGATTGAACCTTCATCCTTCTGTAGTGGAAGCATGGAATCCTAATCACTGGACTGCCAGGGGAATCCCCTATATTACTTTAAAAAAAAAAAAAAGTTGGATGTCCCCCATAGTCCAGTGGTTAAGACTTTGTACTTCCAATGCAGGGGCCACTGGTTTGATCCCTGGTCAGGGAAGTTCCACATGCTATGTGGTGTTGAGGAAAAAAAAAAACAGCAACACTTCTGAGGGATCTCCTCAAAATAAAAGTTCACAATAACCTGTTTAGGTAAATAGGATTTTCATATTTAAAATTGAGGAAACAAACTCAGAGCATTTAAGTAATTTGAAAAGGTATCATGCTCATTTATTTGTTTGTTTTGTAGCTATTGTATTTTAAATAGAGGATTCAGACCAAAATCTGTTTAGCTTTGAAGCCCACATTCTTAACTGTTGTGCAAGAGGAGATTCATAGGAGCTGCCTCCAGTTACTTGGAAAGGCTGATGTTAGAAAGGGATAGGTTTCACCTGGGCCATTCCAGCAACTATAAAGCTCAGAATAGAGAAATTAAACAGAACTAGATTTTAGCTCTTTTTAAAGAACTTTTATCAAAAATGATTATCTCTTAAAAGAACAGACTGCCCCAAGAAGTACTGACCAGAAAGGTTAACATCAAGCAATAAAGACTAGTATTGATGATCCTGTGTTAGAATTCTTGTAGAAAGATTTTCTGCATCTGGGTAAGATATTTGGAGTTTTAACTCACTTTTGACTCTGCTCTTCTGAATCACTTAGTTCAACCTTCTATATATAACTTCCTTCTACACCACTTTGCCATATGATTATGGAACCACTAGGAGCCTACTCTCTCCTATATATTCTTGTCTACACTTAATTCATGGAAATACCCAATATTCCATTTATCCTTGAATATGACCTTAAATTATTTTTGGAGCAGTGTGGAAGGGAAAAATGTTTTGCCAAATAGTCCACGCCATCGTAAGATAGCACAAAAGATCAGAAAGATTTTTCTTACTCTGATCTTTTGATTTCGATTTGTTGGATCTTGAAATATTTGGAGGTGAGTTATGTTTTCAGATAGCCTTTGATAATGAACCATTACCCATTTGATCTGGCTTCCTGTTTGTTGGCCAGTTCTCTCTGAAAGATATTTTCACTTCTAAAAAACTTCCTTTTATCACATGGACACCAGAAGAGAACACAGTTGTACACATCATGTTAGTACAAGGCTCAAGGAGCTCATTAGCACAGGTCAGCATCTTGGCCCCTCTTTCAGGAAATCTACTGAACCTGTGGGTTTTAAAACTCTGAAGTATAAGGGGAAAAGCTATTTACCAAACCAAATACACATGGTATAACTAAAGACCTCCTAATGGTCACTCTCATGATGGATTACTATCCAACACAGCTACAAAAGTAGAGAGATTTTTTTTTCCCCCAGGTGCATCAGAATATGAACTTAAAAGGGTCAGAGCTTTTTCAACTTCAGGAGGGTCACATTGAGTCATACCTTGTAGCTATCGTGGTAAAAGGAAATAAAAGAAAGGATTTTTTGACAAAAAAAGTCACTAGTAGATTGTCACTGAGTTGCCCAGGGCACTGGTCTGGAGACTTGACCTCAGAGTTCCCAGACTTTGTATTTCACTGCCTTCAACCTTGTTGACATTTGCTTGTTTGACTTTGCTTCTTGCCTGCTTCTACATAACAAAGTGGAAAGGAACACAAACTTCCTTTCAGTTAAACATAGATATAGGCCATATAAGGGACATTTGTGGGCTGGTTGAACAGTACGGATTACTCATTGGGAAAAAGTATTTTCAAATAATAGGCCAAATATTTATGTTAAAACTCACCACTCTTGAGTTCCTAACTTGTTACTGCCATTCTAAAAATTAGTAGAACATGTCATGATGCTCAGGGATAATGGCTGTTCTCTGACAGCAATAGGAAGCAATTCTGTTTGTATAATAACAGTAAATTCTTTAGTGTTTAAAAGAATTATTTCATTGTGTATATGTACCACAGCTTTCTTATCCATTCATCAGTTGATGGGCATCTAGGTTGTTTCCATGTCTTAGCTATTGTAAACAATGCAGCGATGAACATTGGGGTACACGTGGCTCTTTCAATTCTGGTTTCCTCGGTGTATATGCCCAGCAGTGGGATTGCCGGGTCCAACAATACAGTATATTAACGCATATATATGGAATTTAGAAAGACAGTAACGAGAACCCAACATGGGAGACAACAAAAGGAACGCAGATGTATAGAATAGACTCGTGGACTTTGTGGATGAGGGTAAGGGTGGGATGATATGGGAGAAGGGCATTGAAGCATGTTAATTGTCATGTGTCTAATCAATCGCCAGCCCAGGATTGATGCTCGGGACTGGTGCAGCGAGATTTCCCGGGGGGGAGGGAGGAGGGAGGGGGGACCCGGAGGGGAAGCATATGTAAACCCATGGTGATATCATGACAATGTATGGCAAAAACAATAAAAAAAATAAATAAATAAAAATAAAAGAATTATTTCAATCCAAACATATTACAGTCTTGGAAGAGAAGATAAATTTAGATCCTATATCAACCGGTGATCATCTGGTATATTACCATTATTCAATATCCACAAGTGTTAAATGTTTTTACAAGGCTACACACCTCTATTAATACAGATTGACCTAAAAATGACATTTCTTAACAACGTGCCTGATTCTGTTTCCATGATTCCATCTAATTACAAGATGTTGGGGTATAGGATTCACATGTTAGTCTTTCAATGTATCATATACCTAGCAAGATGCCCTGAGTTACAAAGGATTCTGTTGTGCATGTTTTGAATTAAATGGACATTGTATGTTTTCTCCCGAACTGAACTTTTGTCCCCAGTGGGCCTCCCTAATGTTTAATCTGCTTCTTGTCTTTTTATTCCCATGAGGACAGTTATTCCTATAAAAAGACCATTAAAATACCAAGAGAAAAATGAAGGCCTTGGCGAGGTTCTGCTCATTCTCATCAAACATGGATTTGTGACTAATTTAGCTAATTGAACACAATAAATGCTGTAAGACACGTGAGCATTATTTGAAGGGTGAAGGATACTATTATTTCTGACATGCTGATAAGGTCAAAGTACAGACAGTGTACAAAGTGGGAAAGTTTTGAGAATAACCAACAGATGTAAACCAAGCTGTCTCAGAGAATCAGATATTTTATCATGCTAGGCATATATGCATGACCTGAAGAGAATCTCAGGCTCTTGACACTACCAAGAAAAAGGTAGTGTCCCATAGGTTTCCCTAGGGAACTTAGTTGTGGGTTTGAAGCCTTGACAACTGATTTAGGCAATGAAAGAATTTACTTAATCCACAATATTGCTCAGAGAAAACCTTAGATTTTTCAAAGCCAAATCTATCAAACAAGCAGACTCTCACACAAAACAGGTAGATTAAACAGCATAAAACCACTTTGCTTACATCCATAAATAAAACAGCAAACTCTATCTGAGCTTCAACTTCCAACCTACTTGCAAATGATGTCATTATGCAGACCTAGCTTCAGCATGAAGACATAATTAGTATTCAGTCTGACAGAAAACCATTTCATTTAATTCCACTGGCTGAGATCCAACTGGCAGTATATATATGACAGCATACGAAACAGGCACTTTGGGTAAAAGCAGGCTTGGCATTAGTATGCTGAACAGTGACCTGGAATGGGAGCAGGGACAGAGCAAGGTTGGAAAGAGTAAAGGAACAGAAAGGGAGATGTCATTCCAGTTCAGAAACCCACTGAGTTTGTGCTATAGATGCAAAGGAAAGAGGTTTATTTAATAAAGATTCTTATGTCCTGTTAGTCATGCTGTTTGACAAATTTATGAACATAGTCATGATTAACTTTTAACCTGAAAAATTTACAGAAATTCTCCTAGGAATTTACCTGGAATGAAAATCTGATCCCACATATTAAGTACCTTTTGCAATATAAACTGAAAGCTATATGCTGTTTCTTTAACATGCTAATTCTTTCTTTATAATTCTGAGTAAATTTTGCTTGATCTGGAAACTGTGAAAAGCATTTTATTGACTCAGATTGCAATTAACCAATAATGACATTTAATGCTTCAGATTCATTCTCCACTCTCCCAGTTCAGTGTCCTGGGACAATGACCATCAGTAGTCTTTCTTTCTTCTAAGGTTTCCTGCTGGACTTTGCCAATTTGAGGCACCAACAAGAGGTCTGGAGGCTGGGAGGAAGTCCTTGCCAGTTTCCTATGGTTAGACTGTCCTCTCCTGAAGGTCACCATTCCTCTGAGGTGACCCTCTCTGTGGAGCACGTTCTCTTAGTTCTTTTATTACTCCTGTTGCTTTTTTCAGGCCTAAGAATATTGCCTGATCTCATAACCTTCTGGTACCACATCATTGCATTTTTTTCCCATGTATCTTGCCACACCTTTGAAAATGGACCTTTTATTCAACTCACCTCAATTTGCCTAATTTTGGCTTGTCATCTGTTTCCTGATTACCATTGACAGTGACAGCTTCTGAGATTACTGGACAGAAGTCAGAGTCATCCAGAGGAACTGAAAGTGAATGTAATCAGAGAAGGCCAGGAGAATTTTTGCTTCATAAGAATGGAAAAAATAGGGAAATTAATTAGTGGGGTTATGAATAAAAAGGAGTCTTAGAAATCTGAGATGAGTTAATAAGTCATTGTCATGAAATTTGTGTCAAAGATGTATCTGTAAATTTATGACTGATCCTTTTTAGTCAGTCCCCAACAAGGGTCCTCCTGCCTGGTGTCACTCTCACTAGTAAAATGAGGAGGAGTTCAGTTGGGAAGCAACAGGAAGTTTTGCTCTTTCATCAAACAATGGATAGGCACAAGCTGCTGCTCTGTAGCAGGTGCTCTCTGGACAGGCTGTGGGTAGGGCTGCTTTATAAGGGTTTAATCAGCAGGGGAAGAGGTGGAGCTCTTGCAGGTGGGAACAGCTGCTCTGCTTATGCTCAAGATTGCAGTGCCCAGTGCAGTTTCTGTACACGGCCGGCTGCCGCCATGTTGAATTGAGTATCCTGAGCAGAGCATGGACTGCCGGTTGAGGTGTCGGCAGCCATTTTGCGGTATGGACTCAGATCTGAAGTACCAGCTGGGAGGCCTCTGGGCCTGGCCACCTCATGAGCCAGTGAAACTAGAAAGCTCAAACGGAAACGTAGGTTAGACTTTATTACCCACATCCTATTTCCCAGGAATTGTTAATGAGTTTTGCCGGTGACAGTGTTTCAAAGGGAGTGCCTTCTGCTTAGGGAAAGTCTCGGCTTGCAGGAGGAGCTGGTGTTGGTAAAATTGGGTTTGGTCTATAAAACTGGCAGGAGCCCCTGTCTATCGTGGTCCAGTTCAGAATAGAGAAACCACATTTCCTGGAGTAGAGAAGGTTTTCATTCCTGTTGACTGATTGCTCTCAGTTGTCCATTTCATACCCTCTGCTTTGTCTTGAACAAAAGTTAGTCAGGCTTCTCTCTCCGTTAAAGTTCTCTGAATTTTTAGCTTCTCCCGAGTCTGAACAAGAGCTAAAGGGGTGGAATGTTGCACCCGTCAGCTTATCCTGGGAACTCACTGACTGCAGCCAAACTGTTCCTGTCACACTCCACAGGGCATTTTCTCCTGCTTGTGCAGCTGGTCTGCCTAAGTTTTACTGATCTTTGTTACTCCTCCCATTGTCTGTGGAGGGAAGGGCAGTTTTCCAGCAGTCGCTTCCCTGACAGCTTGGCTCTTCAGACTGAAGTGCTGGGCATGGCTCTGCCACGGGCGCTTCTGCCATCTTGAATGGAAGTGTCCGACAGCATCTCTGGCTGGAAACGCTAACCTGATGTTTCAGATGTGTGGCGTTTCCCCACAGCCCCCTGCAGGCAAGTGAAACTAGACAAAGCACAAAAGAAAGGGTTAGACCTTATCACCTAGATTCTATGTTTTTTTCCCAGGGACTCCAGTGGGCTTTGGTGCTGGTGCTCAGTTGTGTACCACTCTTTGAGACCCCATGGACTGTAGCCCCCCAGGCTCCTCTGTTCATGAGATTCTCCAGGCAAGAATACTGGAGTGGGTTGTCATTTCCTTCTCCAGTGGGATCTTCCCTACTGGGATCGAAACTATGTCTCTTGCATTGGCAGGTGGATTCTTTACCACTGCACTACCTGGGAAGCCCTAGCAATGGGCTTTGCTGGTGATAAATTCATCATCAGTAGGGAATGTACTTTGATGATTTTTATAGAAGTGAGTACAAATTTATGTTGATTATACTTATTTTTTATTTTTATCTACAGTTAAGTTGATCATGAATGAAAACAAGAGGTCTTACTTGGCTTATATAAGAATCAAGCTTTCTATGATGACCTTGCTGACATTCTTTTGGTGATGGCTTTTCCATCTTTACATGGGAGTAGCCTCTGGGCTCACTTTTCTGGTCTTTTACTCATTCTTTCATTAAGTTACTCATTATTTCCTGGTTAATAAGTCTGAACTTTTCACTCAGAATATAAAATGTCATCTTTTTTTTATACCTTTAGTTACTCTCTTTTCTATAAATATTTTGAAAATGAAGAAATCAAAAGGAGATAAGCAGATGAGACAAAGGCACGTATGTAAATAGAAGAGGGTCAGTTTATTGTTAGAAGATTAGACAAAGATAAGCAGTTACTTAAATACATAATAAAACATTCTTCTCTTGTCTGTCCCTGCTAAGAATGCTTGCCACTTATACTGGGTTCAGTTTAGGCATACTAGAATGAGTCTTGTGATGATAAAAATAAACATAACCAGAATATATTGCAAATGAAGGGGAAATTTTGGCACTTTTTACCTTACCCACAGAGCTATAAATAATATACTTATTTATATGACCAAAACTTAGCAGTTTACAGTACATGATTTCCTTGTTCAGCAAATACTTTCTGAGTCCCTACTATTTGTGAGGCAATGCCATTATGCTGGGTACATAGCTGTGAATAAATTTTGCATACATCCCTTTCTCATGGATCTAACATTGTGATTGGGGGTGGACAGTCAATGAAACATGAATTAAATATACAGTATGCTAAATAGTGGTTGTTGGAGGAAGTCTTTGAGAGGACTTGACCCCTGGTTAACCTGTGAGCTGGACTCAGGCAATCGGAGGCTCCTGACTTCCTCTACTGTCCTTGGAATTTACACTCTGTCAGATCCACTTTCAGGGACTCAACCTTGAGAAAGTAGTGTATAGTTGGGACCATCTGGACTGAATAAGTGACTGAATCCTTAAATCCTCTATAAAAACTTCTTTTAAGATTCTGGCAGTGGATGTAGAGTTTGTTGTCTTGTGGTACCCAAGACAAGCCTTGTAAGTAAGATCCTTTGCTGACTAGAACTTCTACCAGTCTGGACTGCTCTGCCTTTTTCTTTGGTCTCTTTTTGCCCACCCTGTATGGGGGCTTGTTTGAGAACCAACAGTAATAAGAGCTCTAGAGAAAAATGAAGCAGGGAAGGGAAATAGGAAGTAGTAAGGAGAAGAAGTGTTGCAGTTTTGTAAGGGGTATCAGCAAAGTTCTCCTGGAGGAGGTGGCATTTGAATAAAGGCCAAAAGTAGAAGGAGATGCCATTCGATACATGGTTATCTGGGGAAAGGGTAACATTTGGAATAGCTAATCCAAAAGCCTTTAGACAGAAGTTTGTCTGAAATATTGCTCAGTTCAGTTCAGTCACTCAGTCATGTCTAACTCTTTGTGAGCCCATGAACTGCAGCACGCCAGGCCTCCCTCTCCATCACCAACTCCCTGAGTCCACCCAAACCCATGAGATGGTGGTGCCATCCAGCCATCTCATCTTCTATTGTCCCCTTCTCCTCCTGCCCTCAGTCTTTCCCAGCATCAAGGTCTTTTCCAGTGTGTCAGCTCTTCGCATGAGGTGGCTAAAGTATTGGAATTTCAGCTCCAACATCAATCCTTCTAATGAATACCCAGGACTGATCTCCTTTGGGATGGAATGGTTGGATCTCCTTCCAGTCGAAGGGACTCTCAAGAGTCTTCTCCAACACCATAGTTCAAAAGCATCAATTATTTAGTGCTCAGCTTTCTTTATAGTCTAACTCTCACGTCCATACATGACCACTGGAAAAACCATAGCCTTGACTAGACAGAACTTTGTTGAAATAATGACAAAACAAAAAAGCAAGGATATTAATATGATTAAAGTAGAGTGAGTGAGAAATTTATAGAGAAGGAGCTTGTGTAGGCCTGGGGATGGCAAATAAATAGCCAGACAGTAAATATTTCAGCTTTGCAGGATGCTTAAGGTCTCTAGTATATATTGTCCTCCTCCCATTACTTCTACTCTTCTTTCTCTTCGTCTTCTTCCACATTTGCTCCTGCTTCCCCCATAAAAATTTGAAAAGGATTCTTGGTTTGTGTGCTATAGTGTTCTGGCTAGATTTGACCTGCTGGCAGTAGTTTGATGACCCCTGGTATAGCTTACTTTAAGGGGATGGAAATCAACCATGCTTCTCAAGGGCCAGTTTCACTATACTCAGGAGAATAGAGTGTAGACAAAGCAAAAGCAGAGAGACAGCAAGTCACATCAGTTACCCCGCCACAGATAATGATGGCATGGACTTGGATGGTTGAAGTGGATGTGATGAGTTAGAGTCCAGATTTCTTTTGAAAGAATTACTGATAAGATCTAATAATGGATTGATGTAGGGTTTGAGGGCTGCAGAGAAGACTTGGATGACTATTTTTTTTGTTGTTGTTATTTTGAGTAATTAGAGGAAGGAGTTACTGTGCAGTGAAATGTGACATCCTGATGGTAAGTGAGAGGGGAAACTGAAAAGTGTACACTGAACTTGGGAAGAAGAGGCCATTCCTATCTTTGAAAGTTTAAGTGGTGGTTTGGGGAGTTAAACCTCTTTTTTTTTTTTAATTTTCTTTACTTTATTGTGTTGGTTTTGCCATACAATGACATGAAACCGCCATGGGTTTACATATGCTCCCCCTCCAGAACCCCCCTCCCTTCTCCCTCCCGATTCCCTCCCCCTGGGAAATCTCGGTGCACCAGCCCCGAGCATCAATCCTGGGCTGGCGATTGATTTCACATATGATAATTAACATGTTTCAATGCCATTCTCTCATATCATCCCACCCTTGCCCTCATCCACAGAGTCCACGAGTCTGTTCTATACATCTGCGTTCCTTTAGGCTTCTGGGGGAACAAAGAAGATATAAAACTTAAAAAAATATGTTTCTACTTTTAAAAATATCATAGGAATTAGGTGATAAATGAAAGGGGGGGAGTTAAAAAGAGGTCTTTAAAATGACTTTTTAGGATAGTAGAAATTATAAGAGGTTTGTGTCCTTACAGGAGTGTTGCTCCAGTGAAGGGAAAGTTGATACTACAAGAGAGGAGAAATGCTGAAATGATGTCTTTGAGTAGGGGAGAGAGGATGGGACATAACCAACAGATGGAATGGGAGAACTTAGCTAAGACTTTAGACACTTCAGCTGTCATAACAGGGAGGACAGGAGGAAGCAGATATAGGTGGGTGGGTAGACGTATGGTGAGAAATGGTGGAAATCATTCTTGATTTCTTTTTTCTTGTGGAAGAAAAGGTAGGCCATTAGCTGAACATAAATATTGAGGAGGAGGGGCCACGGGTTTGAAGTGAATAGCTTGTGAAGTGGTTGTCTGTGAGGAACTGTTGAAGGATTGCCAAGAAGGGTCCATTTGAGGTTAGTGAATATGCATTGAATGTAAGACTAGCCAGCATGCCTGTAATTTTCTCTGAACACTTTTATCTGCAAAATAGCAAAATCACTGGATTTAACCAAGTTTGATGAGAGAAGAAAAAGTCAAAATATTAGAGGTGAATGTAAGGAGTGATTATAATTTGAACCATGATATATCATGTGATGAAAGAGAGAAGTAAAGACTGAGAGAAAAGGGGCAGTGAAGGGGGGGGGCAGGATTAATGGATTATAGGTTCCAGTGGGGTTGAAGAATATTACAAGTTGAGACACTGGATAGAAGGAGCTAGAAAGATGGGAAATGGTGGATGGAGAGTGGGATGTTTAAAATTAGATTTGAGGGGGTTGTAGTTTTTGGTAAAGACAAAGTCTGGGATATGAAGTTATGGGTGTGGTAGGGTGGGGAATAAACTCATTTTAGAGAATTGAAAATTTGAAATAAGCATTTACATGAAAATTTAAACCATGAAGCATTGTCTCAAGTATACTGTTACAGAAAGTGACAGTCAGTCAAGAGTTAAAATCTTTGAGGAATACGCATAAGTGATACTGGCAATGATTTATAACACAGAGAGATGTGATAGTATAACTACAGAAGAATAAAAATTTGTTTTGCTTATTTTAATGTTTGTTTTATGGAGAAAAGGATCAGGAATACATTCTAGCAAAAGCAAGGGGACTATGATCCTGGTGTTAGGGAAGGAATGAAGACAAAATAGACATTAATTGTTAGGGCCGCTGGGTAAGTCAGGTTTCAGTAGAAGTCAAAAAGGGAAATATAAAAAAATAGATTGAGAATGTGGTGAATTTTGCTGATGGCTGACTATGAATTTCCAGAGTTAAGAGTGGATGAGTTTGAGGAGTTATGTAGAAATGAAAAGATAATGAATTTCAAGGGAATTAGAGTTGGAGGTTGAGAGGTTGAGGTTGAAACTTGAGGTTAAGGGGTTAACCCGGGAGTTTTGAGCTTCCTTTGTGATAGAGGAAAACAGTTATAAAGAGCACTGTGATCTTAGTGTTGTTAATCTCAAGGCAATCAGGACTGGGCTGCTGGGAGGGGATGAGTAGGCATCTTGTCAGGAGCATGCAGAGGTTTGGGCTTTGTTTTGCTCCTGCCAGAGAGAAATGGAAGGTGGAAGATGATGGGGGAGTGGTCTTGTACAGATTAATATGTGTGGGTATTTTAAATAACAATGTAATTATTAAGAATTATTGTCATAGAATTCCCTTTTTAAAAAGAGTTCATTGTCATTGTCATCTTGTTTATAACAATGATATATCAAGCAATTATCCTCTTTCAGGTATTATAATTAGAATTTACATAAACTTTATATTGTTAAATTCTCATAAAAGTGTTAGGAAGAAGATATTATGAACTCCATTTTGAAGTTTTTAAACCTTAAACAACTGAGGTCCACAGAGATTGAGGAGCCAATCTGGGTCTCACAGTGAATGGTACAGAGATCAAACCTGGGCCTTGTAATTCCCAAATCACTCTTTCTGATAATATCTGAATCTCCACTAAAGCACAGACCCACTGTGTTGCTTTTCAGTTGTTTCACTTGGACCTTTTCTCTTTGTGACAACATTAGAAGTCTATACATGGTAGATATGCAGGCCTTTCTATTGACAGGTGATTTTCTGAAGATGGTATTGTTTAGAGAAAGCTAAGTATTAGCTGAGAAACTCTATTTTATTAGTGATGTCAAAAGTAATGATTTCCTCTAGGCTTGGTACAGTCCAACAGAAAAAATTCCGATTTATTGACTAATTGATTTTTGTCATAACTCAAGCAAGTAGAGAGTTCCATGATCTTTGCTTAAAAGAGAATGTAATTATCCTTGCTTTTATTTATATGTCCTGCTTGCTGTTATCTTCAAGCTACTCCCTGCATTTAAATGCCCTCTTCAGTCATTTATCTTTGGACTTTTTCTAGTGATTAATGTTGGGCTAATTTAATATGTTAGTTTGAATTTGATTAACCATAGGACCAGTGGCCCTCTACTGTAGATATTACAGAGTGACACCATACAAAGGCATTTCTCATCACAGCTTAATAAATAATAAACCTCCACTATCTTAGGCAACAATGTCTGTTTTTGAAACTAGCTTTATAATTTCTCTCTTTTCAAGCTTGAAGTGACAGAGAACTTGCTCAAACCAAGATGCAAAAAGACTTGCTTTTGAAATTAGAAAAGATTCACATGTTTCATACATTTCAGAACTTTCTATATTCTATTTGGGTACAATTACTTTGTTTATCTAGGTTTTTCCTTTCTTACCTTTCCATATTCTTACTCACATTTATGAGAACTCTTCCACCTTAAGCACCTCATATAAATTGAATGTATTTCAAAATTACAAAAGGAAAAAATTGTGTTTTGTTGATTATCTTCTCCACTTATCTTACCCAAAAATCTACATGCTGGAAATAATATTCCAAAACTAATAAAATCATCACCATCAATCCAAACATGACAAACTTATGAGCAAGCACTGATCAAAAGTAAAGCATTCAAATGACTCTTTTCTGTCAGAGGAATAACTATCTCATTCAAGACTATAGTATTATTATCTTCCAAAACTATATAATCCATGAGACTATAATACGATCTTCTTTCTTTGAAAGTGTGGCATTGAGATTTACAATAAGAAATATATATGTATATTATGACTGAGTGACTTTCACTTTCATATATATATATATATATATATATATATATATATATTATAGTCTTTGTCATTTCTGGCACAAAGTTCCTAAATCCTTTGGAGTGTTTTGTGCTAAGAGCTATGAAGGAGTCTTTGGCTATGTTAACAAGGTGACTTTTGGAAAGCCCTTTGAGGCAATATTAAGACTAAATTGGTTGCCAGGGAACCAACCATATGATTAGAGTGTTGGTACCTTTAGAACCCCGCCTGCTATCACAGGTTCTGGAGAGGAGCGAGGGGTTGAAAGTTAAATCAATTGCTAGAGGTCAATGATTTAATCAACCATGATTATGTAACAAAGACTTCCCTCTAAAAAACAATAAACAAAAAGACCCCAGAAGGACATAGAGCTTCCAGGCTGGTGAGCAGGTGGAGACTGAGGGATAGTGGTGCACCTGAAGAGGACACTGAAGACCTAAGCTCTGCCCTTTTCCTTATACCTTGCCCTATGCATCCATGCATCTCTTCTACCTGGCTATTCCTGAATTATATCCTTTCTTGTTGGAGTATAATTGCTTTACACTGTTGTGTTAGTTTCTGCTGTACAGCAAAGTGAGTTGGCTATATGTATACATATATCCCCTTCCTCTTGGACTTCCCTCACACCCCACCCCTCTAGGTCATCACAGAACACCAAGCTGAGCTCCATGTGCATATAGCAGGTTCCCACTAGCTATTTCTTTTACACATGGTAGTGTATAATTGTCGGATGTTCCTGATAGCTCAGCTGGTAAAGAATCTTTCTGCAATGCAGGAGACCCTGGTTTGATTCTTGGGTTGTGATGATCTCCTGGAGAAGGGATAAGCTACCCACTCCAGTATTCTTGGGCTTCTCTGGTGGCTCAGATGGTAAAGAATTCCCTTGCCATGTGGAAGACCTGGGTTAGATACCTGGGTTGGGAAAATCCCCTGGAGGAGGGCATGGCGACCCACTCCAGTATTCTTGCCTGAAGAATTCCCCTGGACAGAGGTATCTGGCAGGCTGCCGTCCATGGGGTTACGAGTTGGACACGACTGATTGATTAAGCACAGCACAGTGTCAATCCTACTGCTAATCCTAATCCTAGTTCATCCCACTCTACCCTCCCTGCCATGTCCACATCTCTGTTCTTTATGCCTGTATCTCTATTCCTGTCCTGAAAATAGGTTCATCTGTATTGTATTTTTTGAGATTCCAAATATATTGGTGATATAGTGAGTAAAATGTTTATCTGAGTTCTGTGAGCCACTCTAACAAATTAATTGAACTCAAGGAGGGGATTGTTGGAACTTGTGATTTGTAGCCTGTAGGTGAGAAGCACAGGTGACAACCTGGACTTGCCTCTGGCATCCTAAGTGAGAGGGGGATAGTCTTGTATGATTGAACCTTTAACCTGTGGAATCTGATGCTACCTATGAAGTATATAGTGTCAGAATCAAGTTGAATTCTCAGATATTCTTTTGATATCTTAAGAATTCTTTGTTGGTGCTGTGGAAATCATTCTCCTCACCCACTCAATTTTGAAATTGGTGACTAGAACATAAAAAGAGGAAATTTCATCTTTTTGGGTTCAATCATGGGAATGATTTGAGGGCTTCATATTAGAGAAAATATTAGCATCATATGGAGTAAGAGGGAATTGAAGACATAAAAATACTTAGGGTCTTGGTGAAAACTGTGAAGAATGCTGATAATCAAAGTTTAGCTGGTCAGCAGTAGTATAATTTGCAGGACAGAACAGGGCAGCTAAGGTTAGTAATTATTTCCAAACATTAGGTTCACATTTACAATAGCATAATTTGTCTTCCTTACCCTTTCCAGAGAGACAGGGAGCATATTTAATTTAGAGACTATATTTTATTTATCTTTATAAAACGATGGACACCCCAACAGATCTCCCAACCATTCTTTTAATCAGCTGTTCATATATATATATTCTATCAAGAATAATTGCATGTCTACTGTATATGTCAGGCAATCTTCTGTGTCTAGAAATAGGGAAATAGTTCATGGACCCTATTATCATTCTCTTTTTTTTTTCTTTTTTTAATTTATTTTTTTTACTTGTTTTTGCCATACAATGTCATGATATCACCATGGGTTTACATATGCTTCCCCTCCGGAACCCCCTTCCCTCCTCCCTCCTCCCCGGGAAATCTCGCTGCACCAGTCCCGAGCATCAATCCTGGGCTGGCGATTGATTAGACACATGACA
>ML662453.1:5547603-5561162 GCA_007570785.1 Antilocapra americana
AAGGTGAAAAGACAGCCTTCAGAATGGGAGAAAATAATAGCCAATGAGGCAACAGACAAACAATTAATCTCAAAAATTTACAAACAACTCCTGCAGCTCCATTCTAGAAAAATAAACAACCCAATTAAAAAGTGGGCCAAAGAACTTAACAGACGTTTCTCCAAAGAAGATATTATCATTCTCTTATTCACTTGTTTACTCATTGACTTAGCAAGTATTGATCAAAAGCTCATTATTTGTCAGGTATTACTTTAGGCATTTAGAATACATCAGTGAATAAAATATAAATCCTTGCCCTTGTGAAGCTTATATTCTAGAAGGAGTAACAGAAAATAAAAAAATAATACAAGAGATATTATATGAAAAGTAAAAATACTATGGAGAAAGTGAGTATGTTAATGTGAAGAGGCCCAAGAGGGCTAGTTTTGAAGTGAGCTGCAGGCTGTGATTTTAAGAATGGTAAATCTTCTCTTTTGAGAAGATGGAGCTTGGGGACAGACCACAGAATGAGTTATTCATGTGGTTCTATGGGGAAAGGATATTTTAATAAGAGGAACACCCAGTGAAAAGGCCCTGAGATATTATAATCTAGTAAAATAAGGCAGAGGTAAGCAGCAAAGCAGTAGTAGGAGCTGAGGTCAGAGAGGGTTTAGAGAACTCCGTGATATGGGCTCTTTCTGGATGTGGTTTTCTCTCCACATGAAATGGGGAGCCATGATAGAGTTTGAGCAGAGAAATATAAGCTGACTGATACTTTAAAAGGATCACTCTGCTTGCTGTGTTGAGAATGGAATACTTGGAATCAAGAGTGATCAGTTAGAAAGTTACTGCAGAAATCCAGACTCATGTTGGTAGCTTGGGCTAGAAAAGTAGAGAAGGGGTAGTAGGAAATGACTAGATTTCGCATATATTTCGAAGGTAGAGCCAAGAGAGTTTCTTGATGAACTGTCTGTAGGTTATGATATAAAAAGAAATGTCAAGGGTGACTCTAAGGTTTCACAGATTTCCTAGATTAATGAACAAGGAAATCAGTAGTTAACATGTAGTACAAATAATCCTACAGGTATAAGTAAGGCCTGGGCTTCCCTGGTAGCTCAGTGGTAAAGAATCCGTCTGCCAATGCTGGAGGCAGGGGTTTGATCCCTGCATCAGGAAGGTTCCCTGAGGAGGAAATGGCAACCTACTCCAGTATTCTTGTCTGGGAAATCCCATGGACTGAGGAACCTGGTTG
The DNA here is from genome assembly GCA_007570785.1 of Antilocapra americana. Lineage (NCBI taxonomy): Eukaryota > Metazoa > Chordata > Mammalia > Artiodactyla > Antilocapridae > Antilocapra > Antilocapra americana. The sequence continues at coordinate 5,548,835 of ML662453.1, forward strand.
GCTACAGTCTATGGAGTTGCAAAAGAGTCGGACATGACTTAACGGCTAAACAACATAAGTGTGATCTACTAGGAGACTTGAATTGGTATTAACATACTGAAATTAGACACGGCACTAAGGGAGACTCTCTAGGAGAGTTACTATTTGAACTGAGTTTCAGTAAGATAGGCAGATGTTTATGAGCTAAAGAAAGTAAGGGCAGATAATAATGCAGATTGGAGAGAAAGAAGCGAGTAAAAAGGCAAGAAGAATCAAGGAATACAGGTGAATGGATGAGAGAAGAGAATAGAAAAGTAGACAGCAGGAAATCTTGCACAACTTATATACTAAATACAATATCTTAAGCTTTGTCAAGAATTTCAGGGATTACCTCTGGAGTGTGTTAAGCAGAGGTATGAGATGAGATAATTGATAAAAAGTTTTGAAATACTGTGTCAGAGAAGATATGAGCGATGAGTTCAGTTACAATACCAAGTGAGAATGTGGATAGCCAAGTTGAAATGATTAATAGGGCTGGCTACATGCATCTAAGCTCTGGATAAAGGTCCAGTTGGGAATTTAGGATGGAGAAGCATAATGTAGGTGATAGCTTAAGCCACATATTTGGATAATTTCACTTAAAAAAGAAAGAAGAAAAACATAGTGCTGAGAAGAAAGACAAGTGAAGTACCAACGTTTAGAGGCAAATAGAATGAAAGGTGGCCTTCCCCAGTGGCTCAGTGGTAAAGAATCCGCCTGCAATGCTGGAGACACAGGAGATACAGGTTCTATCCCTGGGTCAGGAAGATCCCCTGGAAGAGGACACAGCAACCCACTCCATTATTGATGCCTGGAGAATCCCATGGACAGAGGATCCTGGAGGGCTACCGTCCATAGGGTCACAGAGTCTGAAGGTCACAAACGCAACTGAAGCAACTTAGCAGAATAAAAGGTGTCTGAAAAAAAAAAAAAAAACATGAAATAGGAAGAGAGGAAGATGTTTCACAAGAAAGGAGTGTCATAGAAAGGTGAGAATTTTTTGAAAGAGAAAGTGATCTATTTGCAGTTTTTTAAGGAATCTCCACACTGTTTTCCATAGTGGCTGTACTAGTTTGCATTCCCACCAACAGTGTAAGAGGGTTCCCTTTTCTCCACATCCTCTCCTGCATTTATTGCTTGTAGATTTTTGGATATGACCCAGCAATCCCACTGCTGGGCATACACACTGAGGAAACCAGAATTGAAAGAGACACGTGTACCCCAATGTTCATCGCTGCATTGTTTACAATAGCCAGGACATGGAAGCAACCTAGATGCCCATCAACTGACAAATGGATAAGAAAGCTGTGGTACATATACACAATGGAATATTACTCAGCATTAAAAAAAAAATTCATTTGAAGCAATTCTACTCAGATGGATGAAACTGGAGCCCATTATCCAGAGTGAAGTAAGCCAGAAGCAAAAACAACAATACAGTATATTAACGCATATATATGGAATTTAGAAGGACGGTAATGAGAACCCGGCATGCGAGACAGCAAAAGGAACACAGATGTATAGAACGGACTCGTGGACTCTGTGGATGAGGGTAAGGGTGGGATGGTATGGGAGAATGGCATTGAAACATGTTAATTATCATATGTGAAATCAATCGCCAGCCCAGGGTTGATGCTCGGGGCTGGTGCACCGGGATGACCCAGGGGGAGGGAGTCGGGAGGGAGGAGGGAGGGGGGTTCTGGAGGGGGAGCATGTGTAAACCCATGGTGATATCATGTCATTGTATGGCAAAACCAATAAAGAGAGAGAAAGTGATTAACAGTGCCGTGTGCTTTGGATCCTCGGGAAAGGAGTTTAACATATTCCATTGGGTTGCCATTATGACACTCCCAACATGTTGTGCTTTATGATCCTGAAGACAATGTAGAAGCTTCTGAACAGAGTATGAAAAGTCAGTAGTACTGAGAAAAGCTAAGCATAGACTCCCAATCCATAAAATGGGTCAACATTTGTTAACGCCAGGCAAGTTATAGTAATTAGACACAGGAGTTCAATACATCTGGTTTCTTTAATCTTTTCCTCTAAGAATATCTTCTCTCTGTTTTTATATATGTGCTGCTATTTTAACAAAAATATATGTGTTTTGGTAGTCAAAACCTGGGATTTATTTCTCTGTCTTCCTATGTAAGAGGTTTTTTTTTTTTTTTTTCCCTCCTGTGGCAGAAACACAATTTGAAGAGTAAAGAGCATTCATTCAGTATGAGTGAATAAAAATAAAAACAGTCTCAGTTCAAAAGAGATGACTAGTCATTTTAAATCTTGTCAATTAGTGGCAGATACAGTGTATTAATAGTAGGACATAGATCCCCTTAATTTCTAACCTTGGCACCTATTTGTAAATAATGCCACTCTATATAAGGAATATGATAAAGAAATTTGAAAAGGTAAGAGCAAGACATTTTTTTAAATAGAAAACTAACTCAAAATAGAATCCCCTGCTAATGGCTGGGTCAGAAGTGCTACACCATATATAGTGTTCTAGAAATATCTTTGTTGCTGTGGGCCTGCTAATCACTTTTTCCAACTAATATACTTGTTTTCTTACTTTTCAATTTACACTTCAAATCTGTCTTTTAGAAATAATTGTTATTATAATTTTTTCTGTAAGTATGAATCATTCTAAAAATAGACCAATAGACTACAGAGAAAATATCCCAACTTCTTGTCTAGCAGGAGGAGCGGTACAAGTTGACATTCTACATGATAAAAAAGATAACAAATGCCTGCAGTAAAAAGTAGAGCTTAAATGAAATCTGACTTAACTTTAAAAAATGTGTGAGAGAAATGGCTTTGTTAGGAACATCAAAAATACCAAGTATCTCTAAGTAGATGTAACTAAGAACAGACTTTCATAAATACATGATCCAAATGATCCCTGACAGCTAGTACCTGGAAATGATAAAAACAAACATCTACCATAAACATTTATTAACAAAAAGTTTTTAAAGCTAAGAAAGTTCTTATTACAATGTGCAAAGCTACACCTTAAGCAAATAGCTGTTTTCTACCTCAGTATTTCATTGTTTGGGCTTCCCTGTTGGCTCAATGGCAAAGAACCTGCCTACCAAGCAGGAGACAGGGGATGTGAGTTCGACCCCTGGGTCAGAAAGATCCCCTGGAGAAGGAAATGGCAATCCCCTCCAGTGTTCTTGCCTGGGAAATTCCACGGACAGAGGAGCGTAGTAGGCTACAGTCCATGGGGTCAAAAAGAGTCAAACATGACTTAGGGACTAAACAGTGTTTCACTTTGTTTACACTCTAAGGTATGTATTTACTCTTCTGACTGTGAATATAAAGAACATAGGCCAGAACCATTAAGATCTTACTGTTATGAACACCTTGTCCCTGTCCTCATTTTTTCTTTCAAGTCTACAATGTGTTGTGTGCTTGAACTGTACTTTCCAGAAGCTTCTGTTACCTGTCACTATCTCTGGTGCTATCCCACCAGACTTTTCTGGATAGACACTGGAGGGTTCAGTTAAGTTCACTTCAATTCAGTCGCACAGTGGTGTCCCATTCTTTGCGACCCCATGGTCTGCAACACTCCAGGTTTCCCTGTCCATCACCAACACTTGGAGCTTGCTCAAACTCATGTCCATTGCGTTGGTGATGCCATCCAACCATATTATCCTCTGTTGTCCCCTTCTCCTCCTGCCTTCAATCTTTCCCAGCATCAGGGTCTTTTCAAATGAGTCAGTTCTTTGCATCAGGTGGCCAAAGTATTGGAGTTTCAGCTTCAGCATCAGTCCTTCCGATGAATATTCAGGACTGATTTCCTTTAGGATTCACTGGTTGATCTCTTTGCAGTCCATGGGACTCTCAAGAGTCTTCTCCAACACCACAGCTCAAAAGCATCAATTCTTCGGTGCTCAGCTTCCTTTATAGTCTAACTCTCACATCCATACATGACTACTGGAAAAATCATAGCTTTGACTAGAAGGGCCTTTGTTGGCAAAGTAGTTTCTCTGCTTTTTAATATGCTGTCTAGGTTGTTCATAGCTTTTCTTCCCAGGAGCAAGCATCTTTTAATTTCATAGCTGCAGTCACCATCTGCAGTGATTTTAGAGCTCAAAAAAAAATAAAATTTGCCACTGTTTCCACTGTTTCCCCATCTATTTGCCATGAAGTGATGGGACCGGATGCCATGATCTTAGTTTTTTGAATGTTGGGCTTTAAGCCAACATTTTCACTCTCCTCTTTCACTTTCATCAAGAGGCTCTTAAGTTCTTCTTCACTTTCTGCTATAAGGGTGGTGTCATCTGCACATCTGTCATCTGCATATCTGTGGTGTCAACCCAGCTTGTGCTTCATCTAGCCCAGCATTTTTCATGATGTACTCTGCATATAAGTTAAATAAGCAAGGTGACAATATACAGCCTTGACGTACTCCTTTCCAGATTTGGAACCTGTCTGTTGTTCCATATCCAGTTCTAACTGTTGCTTCCTGACCTGCATACAGATTTCTCAGGAGGCACGTAAGGTGGTGTGGTATTCCCATCTCTTGAAACATTTTCCACGGTTTGTTGTGATCTACACAGTCAAAGGCTTTAGCATAGTCAATGAAGCAAATATTTTTCTGGAACTCTCTTGCTTTTTCGATGATCCAACCGAATGTTAGCAATTTAATCTTTGCTTCCTCAACCTTTTCTAAATCCACGTGCACATCTGGAGGTTCATGGTTCACATACTTTTGAAGCCTGGCTTGGAGAATTTTGAGCATTACTTTGCTAGTGGTGAGATGAGTGCAGTTGTGTGGTAGTTTGACCATTATTTGTCATTGCCTTTTTTGGGATTGAAATAAAAACTGACCTTTTCCAGTCCTGCGTCCACTGCTGAGTTTTCCAAATTTGCTGGCATACTGAATATAGCACTTTAGCAACATCATCTTTTAAAGTTTGAAATAGCTCAATTGGAATTCCATCACCTCTACTAGCTTTGTTCATGGTGATGCTTCCTAAGTCCTGCTTGACTTTGCATTCCAGGATGTCTGGCTCTAGGTGAATGATCACACCATTGTGGTTATCTGGGTCATGGAGATCTTCTTTGTATAGTTTTTCAGTGTATTTTTGCCACCTCTTCTTAATATCTTCTGCTTCTGTTAGGTCCGTACCATTTCTGTCTTTTATTGTGCTGATCTTTGCATGAAATATTTCCTTGGTTATCTCTAATTTTCTGGAGGATTAAGACTATGATATAAGGCCAATTGTCCATTTCTTGCTTTCTTGTCCATCCCGGTGCTGGATTTCCTTGAAGAGCACAAGCTTTCTCTGGAGATCCAGTAGTACCAAATTTAAGGACTGGAGAAGAGCAAGTCTTACATTTGGAATAAACATAGATCCATAATTCCCTGCTCCACCTTTGTTTCCTAATTCCTGTAGCCTCTTTCACCTTTCACTTCATAGGCACAGTAACTTCATTTATTCATCCAAAATGTATTGCATGCTAGTTCTGTGCCCTGCTCTTTTTTTGTGCAAAGGGTGCAGTGGTGAGTAAGATTCAACATAGTGAGCAGAAGAGAGTCCTGAGTTTCAAGGAGGAGGCTTACAGTCAGTGGTGTGGAAAACTGTGCAGGCAGTTTCTTTACTGTCTGAACCACCAGGGAAGCTGGATAAGGAAGAGCAGTGGGAAAATATGTGGAGAGCTGTGTGGTACAGACAAGGGGCTAAACCTCTACTTCTGTTGTGTTTGTCTGGAAGACCAAGTTCTGCATTATTACTATTCTCCCACTGGGCTGTTCCTAAGGTCTAGAATCTGTTCCTAAGGTCTAGAATCTAGAGATATGTTTAATTTCAGCCTGATGTTGTATAGTTTTTGTATTTATTTTCAAATGTTCGAAAATAATTACCTGTCAAACAGATTTTGACATTTTGGACATCAGATTTTTGAAAGCCCTTCTCTATTGTCATATGCATATCCAAGAAGGCTTTCCCATTGTTCATAGTGATTCTTGTTTTTGGAAACTCACCTAGCATTTTGTTTCCTTTTTATGGCAAGTTTTCTTATTCTAAATGATATAATATTTCTTTGCATGCTATTCTTGATTTCATGAATTTGAGAGTCTGATACAATATTTTCAAAAGAAACAGACTTATGAAGTTATTCCCTTTTGCTCTTTCATACCACATATGCTCTTCCACTTAACAGAAGAAAAGGCTAAAACCAGCCCAGCCTCCAAGACTAGTTTTTGTAAATAATACAACAGAGTTCTTACATTCAACATAGTCATCAGATATGAAGCTGGAACTTATTCTGAAGCTTAGTTGGCTATGAAAGGTAGGATATTCATCCTCACAATCCTAAATATGGACTATTGACATTTTTCTGTCTTATGTTATAAACCCAATGCAAAGTGAAAGATAAATCCTCCAGCTAAAGATTTGTGATCAACTTCATAAAGCAAGAACATGTAACTTTGTTTATGTCAGCACTTAAAAAGTAATTACATCTGTGACAGAGATGTGGTGGGGGCGGGGGAGAGGTGAAGAAGGTGGTATTACATTTCAATAAGCATTTGGAAATCTTAGTAACTTAAGGCTGTTCAAATAGACCTAACCAAAAATGGAAAAGTTATGGTTATTTGTGATGGATATTCCAGCAGTGATATATTATGTTCTTTTGCATTTTTGTTTATTCAGCTTGATGGAGGATATAAAAAGGTGCTCTTGATTAAGCACTTTAATATCTTATATTTAGAGAGTACCTGTCACTCCAGAAGTCTTAATAAGCTATGTTTATAGAGCTTTATAAATCTTAAAAAGTACTAGACTTTTCCTTACTGGGAATGGTAGGAAGTCATCTGTGGTAGACATCTGCCCCACTGAAGGAGGTGAGAAATTCAGGTCAAGCTCACCAAGGTAGATTCAGTTGGTACAGAAATCTACTAAAATTCTAGCTATAGGACAAATCCTGCCTTGACTTGTGAGTTTAAGGATGGAGGAGTCAGGTGAGAAGATGAATTAATCTGTTTAATTAATTGATTAATCTCCTATTTAGACAGTTGATATTGAGCCTCTTTGTTCTTGCTAGCGTGTGAGAAAGGTTTCAAGGTTTTGGTATTTCTGGTCTGAAACAATGAACTCATTTCCATCAACTTTATTAAAAAGTAAGAAAAATGCTTCATGAATTATCTAGTTAAACTTTTCTTAGATATTTTGTTTGGGACCCATTTATCCTATAGTTAGAATGAAGGATAATGGTGCACATTTATGATTGTGTGTGTGTTAGTTGCTCAGTTGTATCTGACTCTTTGTAACCCCATGATCATTGGGCTCATATTATCAATATGAGTCACTGTTCTTAACAAAAGTTTCAGGTACTCATTCTTGACAGCTAAAAAAACAACCAAAATACAGCTAATTAGCTATGAGAATGGAAGTAAAATTATAATCTACAAGCACTATGTTTAATATCATGTTCTTTAGACTTTAAGTGGCATTCAATATTTAATATTCAGTGTGAATTCCCCCCCCCCCTTTCTCTGTGTCTGTCTTTCTGTTTGACTGTCTGTTTCTCTCTCTCACACACACATATCCCACCCTTATCTCTAATTGAAGGAATCCTAAATCAGGATTCAAGAGACCTCTAAATCAAGGTTAACCTTGATTTTTGTTGCTAATGAATTTTCTGGTCAATCTCTCTCTAACCTTAGTTTATATTACTGTCTATGGAATGCAGTAATGGAGAAAGTCGATATATTATGATGTGTGTATATATGTGTGTGTGTGTGCTCAGTTGTGTCCAATTCTTTGTGACCTCATGGACTACATACAGCCTGCCAGGCTCCTTTGTCCTTGGAATTTTCCAGGCAAGATTACTGGAGTTGTACTCCAGAGTACATTTCCTACTCCAGAGGATCTTCCCAACCCAGGGATCAAACCTGCGTCTCTTGTGTTTCCTGCATTGGCAGGTGATTCTTTATCACTGTGCCACCTGAGAAGCCCCATGGTATGTTAAATATATTAATCATCTAAGGGATTTGTATGACTCATTTAAATCTCACTAGTCAAGTTAAAATTCTTCTTGGTCCTATAAAATCGTTTCATAATCTAAACTTTACAACTGCATTAATCTTTTTAGACTACTATGTTATCTCTTACTGCATGAAGTTAGGCATGAATAGATTTATGGCATGAATGGAAATTGGGCTATAAAAGCTGCCCAATTTCCATTGGAAACTTTAAAATTCTGAATTATTTAGTACTTATCTACAATACATTCAGTTGAATTGAGGAAGACATCAAATTCTAATTATAATAAAATATATTATTTTGTAAGCATCAAAAATACTTTATCCATATTATGGAAGGACATTAAGACCTACCTTGAGATAGATCTAGGGTATAGTTGTACTCTTAATGCTTCAAGCTTCCATATATTCAAATTTATGTAAATACCATAAGTGTCATATTTGAGATATACTATAGCTGTTTTATTTGTAATGGTGACTTTTCTCCCTCATTTCCATTACTTTGTTTTTCAGGAACTAGCAATGTAACTAAGCTCTGAAATTTGAAAGTTCATATTCTGAATCAAAAGATTAGAGCAGTATTTATAGAGAAGTAAAATATCATAGTTTGGAGGAAAACCCCATGTGTGCTATTTCACTATATTATGACAGGTATAATTTCAGATGACATGTATGTTTATCTTGTTGTTCCAGGAAGGCAAAACAATCTAATGCCTTGTTCACACTATTTAAAGACAGCCAACTCCACTTTCTTTGTTCCCTATTATATTTCTCAGAAACTTGCTTGCATAAGAACTCCCCCAGATAACATTGCTATACATTAGGAAATGGATTATGCCTGTACACTTGGAAACAACTGATCCTGTAGGCTGGATTTCATGGGAAAACAAAAAATGAAAAAAAAATGCATTTTGATAAAGTTAACTGGGCCAGTACAATTTCTTATTTAATTGTCTGTTTAAAAAGAAGAGCTATCACTTTGCCAACAAAGGTCCATATAATCAAAATCTGTGGTTTTTCTAGTAGTCATGTACAGATATGAGAGTTGGATCCCAAAGAAGGCAGAGTGCTGAATTGTTACTTTCAAATTGTGGTGCTGGAGAAGACTCTTAAGAGTCCTATGGTCAGGAAGGAGATTAAATCAATCAATCCTAAAGGAAATCAACCTTAAATATTCATTGGAAGAACTGATGCCGACTCGTTGGAGCCAAATCATTGGAAAAGACTCTGATGCTGGGAAAGATTGAGGGCAAGAAGAGAAGAAAGATGAGATGGTTAGATAACATCACCAATTCATTGAACATAATTTTAAGCAAACTCTGGGAGATAGTGAAGAACAAGGAAGCCTGGTGTGCTGCAGTCCATGGGGTTGCAAAGAGTTGAACATGACTTAGTGACTGAACAGCGACAACAATGCTCACTTTTACTTAGTGTCATGGATTGCAAACAGTTGGATTACAAATGATGGAGGCATCTTACCGTAATAATCCATTTTACTGGGAATGCCTGTACTTATGAAAATACTTAAAGTTCAAATAGTCCAATTAAACAGTTTTTGAGCCTCTGTTGAGAGAGTCCTATGTTGCATATTCTGTAGAAAACAAAGTTAAAAAAGAAACCCATAGTGTACTCTCTTATCTAACTTATTTTATTCTGAATTTTAGTAAGCCTATTTAGTTTATGTAAACAATTGTTCTCCCCAAAGGTCAATGACTATGTTTCATCATATATATTTCTCTTTTAACCCAAGTATCATAAGTAGTGTTTATTAGGTAGATAAATATCTGGAACATGAAAAACTTGGAAGACTTAGTCTGAATCAGGTATATTTGTACTTGATTTTCAGATTTATAAAAAGGAACATATTGGTAAGGCATATAATCTGCCCAATTAGTAGATAGGTAGAATGGTTTCTCATCATCTATAGATGAAGTCCAAAAATCTTTGCCAGTTCCTGCATACCTGTTCTCAATTCCATGACTTCCTCCTACATACTCCATAGTTTAGCCATGTTGAATTATATCTTGCTGATCATACATCCTGATTTATCAAAAATGGACATGGCTTATACCTGCTTTCTAGGTATAATTATTAATAACTCCACTTTTCACTTCTATGAGTATTGGTTTATTTCAAGTGTGTACCCACCCTAATTTACATATTTTTTAATGGATCTGTAGTGTTTCATACTTCTGCATATTTTGTAAAATTATTTTTAGAGTGTCTGCAGGGCCATGTATGAAAAACTTGGGTACATGTTCAACCTTTAGGTCTTTTCACATGCAGCCAAGGTGTTTAGTTCACTCAAAGTTTCTGGGAGCCTCAAGTTTCTTTCTTTTTTTTTTAAATAAATTTATTCATTTTAATTGGAGGCTAATTACTTTACAATATTGTACTGGTTTTGCCATACATTGACATGAATCAGCCACGGTTGTACATGTGTTCCCCATACTGAACCTCCTTCCCCTCCCTCCCCATCCCATCCCTCTGGGTCATCCCAGCGCACCAGCCCCGAGAACCCTGTCAGATACATTGAACCTGGATTGGTGATCCATTTCACATATGATAATATACATGTTTCAATGCCATTCTCCCAAATCATCCCACCCTCGCACTCTGCCACAGAGTTCAAAAGACTTTTCTATACATCTGTGTCTCTTTTGCTGTCTTGCATTAGGGTTATTGTTACTATCTTTCTAAATTCCATATATATGCATTAGTATATTGTATTAATGTTCTACTTTCTGGCTTACTTCAGTCTGTATAATAGGCTTTAGTTTCATCCACCTCATTAGAACTGATTCAAATGTATGTTTTTTAATGGCTGAATAATTTTCCATTGTGTATATGTACCACAGCTTTCTTATCTATTTGTGTGCTGATGGACATCTAGGTTGCTTCCATGTCCTGGCTATTATACACAGTGCTGTGATGAACACTGGGGTACATGTGTCTCTTTCCATTCTGGTTTCCTCGGTGTGTATGTTCAGCAGTGGGATTGCTGGGTCATATGGCAGGTCTATTTCCAGTTTTTAAAGAATTTCCACACTGTTCTCCATAGTGGTTGTACTAGTTTGCATTCCCACCAACAGTGTAAGATAGTTCCCTTTTCTCCACATCCTCTCCAGCATTTATTGCTTGTAGACTTTTGGATAGCAGCCATTCTGACTGGCGTGAAATGGTACCTCATTGTGGTTTTGATTTGCATTTCTCTGATAATGAGTGATGTTTAGCATCTTTTCATGTGTTTATTAGCCATCTGTATGTCTTCTTTGGAGAAATGTCTGCTTAGTTTTTTGGCCCATTTTTTTATTGGGTCACTTATTTTTCTAGAATGGAGCTGCAGGAGTTGCTTATATATTTTTGAGATTAATTTTTTGTCACTTACTTTGTTTACTATTATTTTCTCCCATTCTGAAGGCTGTCTTTTCATCTTGCTTATAGTTTCCTTTGTTGTTCAAAAGCTTTTTTTTTAAATTTTTTTTTAATTGTTTTTGCCATACATTGTCATGATATCACCATGGGTTTACGTATGCTTCCCCTCTGGAACCCCCCTCCCTCCTCCCTCCCCCCCGGGAAATCTCGCTGCACCAGTCCCGAGCATCAATCCTGGGCTGGCGATTGATTAGACACATGACAATTAACATGCTTCAATGCCCTTCTCCCATATCATCCCACCCTTACCCTCATCCACAAAGTCCACGAGTCTATTCTATACATCTGTGTTCCTTTTGTTGTCTCGCATGTTGGGTTCTCGTTACCGTCTTTCTAAATTCCATATATATGCGTTAATATACTGTATTGTTGTTTTTGCTTCTGGCTTACTTCACTCTGGATAATGGGCTCCAGTTTCGTCCATCTGAGTAGAATTGCTTCAAATGAATTTTTTTTTAATGCTGAGTGATATTCCATTGTGTATATGTACCACAGCTTTCTTATCCATTCGTCAGTTGATGGGCATCTAGGTTGCTTCCATGTCCTGGCTATTGTAAACAATGCAGCGATGAACATTGGGGTACACGTGGCTCTTTCAATTCTTGATTCCTCAGTGTATATGCCCAGCAGTGGGATTGCTGGGTCATATGGCAGGTCTATTTGCAGTTTTTTAAGGAACCTCCACACTGTTTTCCATAGTGGCTGTACTAGTTTGCATTCCCACCAACAGTGTAAGAGGGTTCCCTTTTCTCCACATCCTCTCCAGCATTTATTGCTTGTAGACTTTTGGATGGCAGCCATTCTGACTGGTGTAAAGTGGTACCTCATTGTGGTTTTGATTTGCATTTCTCTGATAATGAGTGATGTTGAGCATCTTTTCATGTGTTT
>ML662453.1:5571162-5664287 GCA_007570785.1 Antilocapra americana
TTTCTGTCTTTGTGCCAGTACCATACTGTCTTAATGACTGTGGATTTGTAGTATAGCCTAAAGTCAGGTAGGTTGATTCCGCCCGTTCCATTCTTCTTTCTCAAGATTGCTTTGGCTATACGAGGTTTTTTGTATTTCCATACAAATTGAGAAATTATTTGTTCTAATTCTTTGAAAAAGACCTCTGGTAGCTTGATAGGAATTGCACTGAATCTATAGATTGCTTTGGGTATTATACTCATTTTCACTATATTGATTCTTCCAATCCATGAACACGGCACATTTCTCCATCTGTTTGTGTCCTCCTTGATTTCTTTCATCAGTGTTTTATAGTTTTCTATATACAAGTCTTTTGATTCTTTAGGTAGAAATACTCCTAAATATTTTATTCTTTTTGTTTCGATGGTGAATGGAATTGTTTGCTTAGTTTCTCTTTCTGATTTCTCACTGTTAGTGTATAGGAATGCCAGGGATTTCTGTGTGTTGATTTTGTATCCTGAAACTTTGCTATATTCACTGATTAGCTCTAGTAATTTTCTCGTAGAGTCTTTAGGGTTTTCAATATAGAGGATCATGTCATCTGCAAACAGAGAGAGTTTTACTTCTTCTTTTCCAATCTGGATTCCTTTGATTTCTTTATCTGCTCTGATTGCTGTGGCCAAGACTTATAAGACTATGTTGAAAAGTAGTGGTGAGAGTGGGCACCCTTGTCTTGTTCCTGATTTCAGGGGGAATGCTTCCAGCTTTTCACCATTGAGGATAATGTTTGCTGTGGGTTTGTCATATATAGCTTTTATTATGTTGAGGTATGTTCCTTCTATTCCTACTTTTTGGAGGGTTTTTATCATAAATGGATGTTGAATTTTGTCAAAGGCTTTCTCTGCATCTATTGAGATAATCATGTGATTTTTATTTTTCAATTTGTTAATGTGGTGTATTACATTGATTGATTTACGAATATTGAAGAAACCTTGCATCCCTGGGATAAAGCCTACTTGATCATGATGTATGATCTTTTTGATGTGTTGTTGGATTCTATTTGCTAGAATTTTGTTGAGGATTTTTGCATCTAAGTTCATCAGTGATATTGGCCTGTAGTTTTCTTTTTTTGTGGCATCTTTGTCGGGTTTTGGAATTAGGGTGATGGTGGCCTCATAGAATGAGTTTGGAAGTTTACCTTCCTCTGCAATTTTCTGGAAGAGTTTGAGTAGAATAGGTGTTAGCTCTTCTCTAAATTTTTGGTAGAATTCAGCTGTGAAGCCATCTGGTCCTGGGCTTTTGGTTTTTGGAAGATTTCTGATTACGGTTTCAATTTCCGTGCTTGTGATGGGTCTATTAATATTATCTATCTCTTCCAGGTTTAGTCTTGGAAAGTTGTACTTTTCTAGGAATTTGTCCATTTCATCCAGGTTGTCCAGTTTATTTGCATATAGTTGCTGATAATAGTCTCTTATGATCCTTTGTATTTCTGTGTTTTCTGTTGTGATCTCTCCGTTTTCATTTCTAATTCTGTTGATTTGATTCTTCTCCCTTTGTTTCTTGATGAGTCTGGCTAATGGTTTGTAAATTTTATTTATCTTCTCAAAGAACGAGCTTTTGGCTTGGTTGATTTTTGCTATGGTCACTTTTGTTTCCTTTGCATTTATTTCTGCCCTGATCTTTAAGATTTCTTTCCTTCTACTAGACCTGGGCTTCTGCATCTCTTCCTTTTCTAGTTGGTTTAGGTGTAAAGTCAGGTCATTTATTTGATTTTTTTCTTGTTTCCTGAGGTGAGCTTGTACTGCTATGAACTTTCCCCTTAGCATTGCTTTCACAGTGTCCCATAGGTTTTGGGCTGTTGTGTTTTCATTTTCATTCGTTTCCATGCATAACTGAATTTCAGTTTTGATTTCTTCTGTGATTTGTTGGTTATTCAGCAGTGTGTTGTTGAGCCTCCATATGTTGGAAGTTTTGAAAGGTTTTTTCCTATAATTGATATCTAATCTCACTGCATTGTGGTCAGAAAAGATGCTTGGAATGATTTCAATATTTTTGAATTTATCAAGGTTAGATTTATGGCCCAGGATGTGATCTATCCTGGAGAAGGTCCCGTGTGCACTTGAGAAAAAGGTGAAATTCCTTGTTTTGGGGTGGAATGACCTATAGATATCAATTAGGTCTAGTTGATCTATTGTATCATTTAAAGTTTGGATTTCCTTGTTACTTTTCTGTCTAGTTGATCTATCCATTGGTGTGAGTGGTGTATTAAAGTCTCCCACTATTATTGTGTTGTTGTTGATTTCCCCTTTCATACTTGTTAGCATTTGCCTTACATATTGTGGAGCTCCTATGTTAGGTGCATAAATATTTATAATTGTTATTTCTTCTTCCTGGATTGATCCTTTGATCATTATGTAATGTCCATCTTTATCTCTTTTCACTGCCTTTATTTTAAAGTCTACTTTATCTGATATGAGTATTGCCACTCCAGCCTTCTTTTGGTCTTTATTCGCATGGAATATCTTTTTCCAGCCTCTAACTTTCAGTCTATATGTGTCCCTAGGTGTGAGGTGGGTCTCTTGTAGACAACATATATAGGGATCTTGTTTCTGTATCCAATCGGCCAATCTTTGTCTTTTGGTTGGGGCATTCAGCCCGTTTACATTTAAGGTAATTATTGATAAGTATGATCCCGTTGCCATTTATTTTATTGTTTTGGATTCCAGATTATCTATCCCATCCGTGTTTCCTATCTAGGCAAGTTCCTTTAGCATTCATTGGAGGGCTGGTTTGGTGTTACTGAATTCTCTCAGTTTCTGCTTGTCTGAGAAAATTTTGAATTCTCCTTCAAATTTGAATGAGATCCTTGCTGGGTACAGTAATCGGGGTTGTAGATTGTTTTCTTCCATGACTTTAAGAATGCTCTGCCATTCCCTTCTGGCCTGAAGCGTTTCTTTTGAGAGATCAGCTGTTATCCTTACGGGATTCCCCTTGTGAGTTATTTTTTGCTTCTCCCTTGCTGCTTTTAATATTTGGTCCTTGTATTTGATATTTGTTAATTTGATTAATATGTGTCTTGGGGTGTTCCGTTTGGGGTTCATTCTATATGGGACTCTCTGTGTTTCTTGGACCTGAGTGGCTATTTGCTTCCCCAATTTAGGGAAATTTTCAACAATTATCTCTTCAAGAATTTTCTGATGGTCTTTCTTTTTGTCTTCTTCTTCTGGGACTCCTATGATTCGAATATTGGTGCATTTAATATTGTCCCAGAGGTCTCTAAGATTGTCCTCATTTCTTTTAATTCTTTTTTCATTTTTCCTTTCTGTTTCATTTATTTCTGACATTCTGTCTTCTACCTCACTTATCCTGTCTTCTATCTCTGTTATTCTACTGTTGGTTCCCTCCAGGGTGTTTTTGATTTCATTTATTGCATTATTTATTGTATTTTGACTCTTTTTCATTTCTTCTAAGTCCTTGTTAAAGCTTACCTGCATCTTCTCAATCCTTGCCTGCAGGTTATTGAACTGCAGCTCCAACTTATTTTCCAGGTTTTGGATCATATTCACTATCCTTATTCGGAATTCTTTGTCAGGTAGACATCCTATCTCTTCGTCTTTTGTTTGGTCTAGCGGGTATTTATCCTGTTCCTTTACTTGCTGGGTATTTCTCTGCTTTTTCATCTTGTTTATCTTGCTGTGTTGCCCCTTTATTGTGGGGGTTCCTCACTATGGGAGGGGTTAGATGTGTGGTTTGTAGAAGTTTCCTGGATGGGAAAGCTTGTGTGGTGTTCTGGTGGGTGGATCTGGGTTTCCTCACTGTAACTAACAATGGAGTGTCCAGTAAAGAGATTTGAGGTGTTGGTGGACTTGGTTTGACCTTGGGCTAAAGCAGAATATTTTTTTAAAGATCAAGTATAAGAAATGTGGCAAGAATAAGTGAAGTCAGTTGTCGATATGGAAAGGAGTATGTGTTGGGCAGAAGGACTGGCAAGAGCAAATACATTGGTTTGGGAAGTGGTGGGTAATACCTTTGGCTTATAGGGATCCTGTCAGGATATTAGGAAGAAGTAAATACCACTGACATTTAGTTAAAGACAAACAAAAATGGTAGGAGAATATGAAGGTTTCCAAGCCAAATCAAGGAAATGGAAAAGAAAAGTATGTATTCTCTAGGTACTTGGGATGTGGTAGGAGAGTGCAAGGCAATGTCATCTCCTCCTTGGTGTTACATTTCTTGGAAATTAATTCAGTCAAAAGATACATGAAATTTTGCAAATTAATTTTACAAACTTTATAAATAAGTTGTACTTAACCTCTAAGTCCTTACTCCTTCTACTACTATATAGATATTTACATGAAAAAGATGGGTATCTAATGTTGCTTTATATGTGCATTTATCTCAATGCATATTGCAAATGCTTCCTTCAGTATTTTTCTGTATCCTTTCATTTGAAGACACATTTCTTAGGTCTTTTAGTTTTACATGTGTATAAATTTATTTTATTCAGTTCATTGCTATATAGGCTTTATTACAATTTATTTGTCCATTGATACTTATGTTTTGTCCAGTATTACCCAATTAAAAGCCATTCTTCAGAAGTCAATACCTTGTCATGTGCTCAGTGTCCTCTCTTTCTGTCAAAGGACACTCTATGGCATACTGCCTGGAGTCCTATATAGGTGTCTCATTTTTCCTCAGAGAAGAAAACTTGAAAGCAGTCTGCTCCCATCCTTACAACAAGAAAAAATAGTTGAACAAATCGCAATTCAAAGGATTTTCTTGACCCATCAGAGATACTAAGTCAGCAGAGCAAAAAGCTAACACAAAATCCATAAAGCCAATATGGAAAAACAGAACTTTCTGTTGTATCAGTATAACTGGTATTCTTATTGGTATCAATCTGGTCTGTGAAGGCAAGTTAATTCTTAAGTCCTAGTTAATAAAGTTACGTGTAATAAGTAACACCTCAAAAGAAACTGAATAAAGTATCTTTATCATATACAGACAGCACTCACTTTGCATGATTTGACATACATGCATTTTTGTTACCATGGTTTAATTAAAACATATTAGCCCTCCAACAACACAGTTCAAATTTTAGTACCACAGTTTATTTTCTGTGAGTAATGTGTAAAATACAAACCTCACTACTAGCTTTTCAGTCCACAGATCAACAAATCAAGACAAATAATCATGTACCAGCTATGTTAATTCTTTCACAGTCAATAGGTAATTGGTCACTTCACATCTGTTTACACATAGGGAAGTTTTTACTGAATTCCTTTTCGTCTCCCATTGATAAACCCATGTGACATTTTCAAAAATGAACAATCAAAAGAGGAAATTAGTCAACAAGATGAAAGAGTAGCCTAGAAATACAAAGTAATAGTGGCAGAAGAAAACTGAGAAGTAGTTAGTTGTAATGAAAAAAAGGATGTGACATTGGCAAGTGACATTGGCACATCTTGCACATTGAAGGGACTCTAAGATATTACATGACATTGAAAATGTGAAGAACAAAATTTTGGAAGTTAATCCAAACTAAAAAAAGAGAATGACTGTTCACTCAAGTCCTGAAAAGATACTCTGAGTCAAATTTCACATAAGAAAGCAAGCACTATTCAAGCACTATTCCTTGATAGGGAATTATCTGGTGATCAAAGTGCTGCACTCAATATATCAGAAAATCCAAAAGACTTAGCAGTGGCCACAGGACTGGAAAAGGTCAATTCTTATCCCAATTCCCAAGAAGGTTAGTGCTAAAGAATGTTCAAAGCACTGAACAATTGCACTTATTTCCCATGCTAGTAAGGTCATGCTTAAAATCTTGCATGCTAGGCTTCAGTATTATATGATCCAAGAACTTCCAGACATCCAAGCTGGATTTAGAAAAGACAGAGGAACCAGAGATCAAATTGCCAACATTCGCTCAATCATAGAGAAATCAAAGGAATTCCAGAAAAACATCTACCTCTGTTTCATCGACTATGCTAAAGGTTTTGACTGAGTGGATCATAACAAACTGTGGAAAGCTCTTAAAGAGGTGGGAATACCAGACCATCTTACCTGCCTCCTGAGAAACCTGTATGCGGGTCAAGAAGCAACAGTTAGATTCCTGTATGGAACAACTGATGAGTTCAGGATTGAGAAAGGAGTATTACAGGGCTATATCTACTGTCACCCTGTTTGTTTAACCTATATGCTGAGCACATCATGAAAAATGCCGGTTTTGGTGAATTACAAGCTGGAATCAAGACAGGTGAGAGAAACAAACAACCTCAGATACATGGATGATACCACTCTAATGTCAGAAAGGGGAGAGGAACTAAAGAGCCTCTTGAGGGTGAAGGAGGAGAGTAAAAGAGCCAGCTTAAAACTTAACATTAAAAAACCTAAGATCATGGCATCTGACCCCATTACTACATGGCAAATAGAAGGGGGAAGTGGAAGTAATGACAGATTTTTTTCTTCTTGGGCTCTAAAGTCTCTGCAGATGGTGACTACAGCTATCAAATCAGACAATAATTACTTCTTGGCAGGAAAGCTATGACAAACCTAGACAGTGTGTTGAAAAGTAGAGACATAAATCTGCCGGAAAAGGTCTGGAGAGTCAAGGTTATGGTGTTCCCACTGGTCACGTACAGTTGTGAGAGCTGGACCATGAAGAAGGCAGAGTGCCAAAGAATGGATGCCTTTGAACTGTGGTGCTGGAGAAGACTCTCGAGAGTCCCTTAGACAGCAAGGAGATCACACCAGTTAATCTTAAGGGAAATCAACCCATAATACTCACTGGAAGAACTGATGCTGCAGCTGAAGCTCCAGTACTTTGATCATGTGATGCAAATAGCTGACTCATTGAAAAAGTCCTGGATGCTGGGAAAGATTGAGCACAGAAGGACAAGAGGGTGTCAGAGAATGAGATGGCTGGATGACATCACCGATACAATGGACATGAATTTGGACAAACTTTGGGAGATGGTGAGAGACAGGGAGGCCTGGCGTGCTACAGTCCATGGGTCAAAGAGTCAGACATGACTGAGCAACTGAACAACAACAGCCAGTGGCTAGAAATCCACATTTCCACTGCAGAGGCCCAGCTTCCATCCCTGGTCAGGAACTAAGATACCACACGCTTCGTGGTGCAGACCCCAAAAGTCTATTCTTGATAATGTCTGTTATTTTTTTAATTTATTTTTTATTTGAGGATAATTGCCTTACAGAATTTTGCTATTTCCTGTCAAACCTCAACATGAATCAGCCATAGGTATACATAGGTAATGTTTGTCATTAAAAAGGAGTAAAGCATTTTAATTTTCATTCCTAATTCTTCTAATATTTTAAATCACAGCATAATTAGGAAATACTAATTTTGTTATTTTTTTATTTTTTCTATATATTTATAACTAAGAATAAAGCAGTTTTTAATATCAACAAAAATTTTAAAGAAAGTTACATTTTCCCCATATATTATTAACAATTTTCCCAGATTCAGCTTGCGTGGTTATTTTGTGTGTGTGTGTGTGTGTAAATCTTTTTTTTTTTTTAATTGGTTTTGCCATACAATGACATGAAACCGCCATGGATTTACATATGCTCCCCCTCCAGAACCCGCTCCCTCCTCCCTCCCAATTCCCTCCCCCTGGGTCATCTCGGTGCACCAGCCCCGAGCATCAGTCCTGGGCTGGCGATTGATTTCACATATGATAATTAACATGTTTCAGTGCCATTCTCCCATATCATGCCACCCTTGCCCTCATCCACAGAGTCCACGAGTCTGTTCTATACATCTGCGTTCCTTTTGCTGTCTCGCATGCAGGGTTCTTGCTGCCATCTTTCTAAATTCCATATATATGCGTTAGTATACTGTACTGTTGTTTTTCCTTCTGGCTTACTTCACTCTGGATAATAGGCTCCAGTTCCGTCCACCTGAGTAGAACTGATTCAAATGAATTTTTTTTTAATGCTGAATAATATTCCATTGTGTATATGTACCACAGCTTTCTTATCCATTCGTCAGTTGATGGGCATCTAGGTTGCTTCCATGTCCTGGCTATTGTGAACAATGCGGCAATGAACATTGGAGTACACGTATCTCTTTCGTTCTGGTTTCTTCAGTGTGTATGCCCAGCAGTGGGATTGCTGGGTCATATGGAAGTTCTATTTACAGTTTTTTAAGGAATCTCCACACTGTTTTCCATAGTGGCTGTACTAGTTTGCATTCCCACCAACAGTGTAAGAGGGTTCCCTTTTCTCCACATCCTCTCCAGCATTTATTGCTTATAGACTCTTGGATGGCAGCCATTCTGACTGGTGTAAAGTGGTACCTCATTGTAGTTTTGATTTGCATTTCTCTGATAATGAGTGATGTTGAGCATCTTTTCATGTGTTTGTTATCCATTTTTATGTCTTCTTTGGAGAAATTTCTGTTAAGTTCTTTGGCCCACTTTTTAATTGGGTCGTTTATTTTTCTAGACTGGAGCTGCAGGAGTTGCTTGTATGTTTTTGAGATTAATTGTTTGTCCATTTCCTCATTGGCTATTATTTTCTCCCATTCTGAAGGCTGTCTTTTCACCTTGCT
This sequence comes from Antilocapra americana, assembly GCA_007570785.1. Classification (NCBI taxonomy): domain Eukaryota; kingdom Metazoa; phylum Chordata; class Mammalia; order Artiodactyla; family Antilocapridae; genus Antilocapra; species Antilocapra americana. The sequence goes on from ML662453.1 coordinate 5,579,720, forward strand.
TATAGTTTCCTTTGTTGTGCAGAAGCTTTTAATTTTAATTAGGTCCAATTTGTTTATTCGTGCTTTTATTTCCAATATTCTGGGAGGTGGGTCATAGAGGATCCCACTTTGGTTTATGTCGGAGAGTGTTTTGCCTATGTTATCCTCTAGGAGTTTTATAGTTTCTGGTCTTATGCTTAGATCTTTGATCCATTTTGAGTTTATTTTTGTGTATGGTGTTAGAAAGTGATCTAGTTTCATTCTTTTACAAGTGGCTGTCCAGTTTTCCCAGCACCACTTGTTAAAGGGATTGTCTTTTCTCCATTGTATATTCTTGCCTCCTTTGTCATAGATAAGGTGTCCATAGATGCGTGGATTTATCTCTGGGCTTTCTATTTTGTTCCATTGATCTATATTTCTGTCTTTGTGCCAGTACCATACTGTCTTAATGACTGTGGATTTGTAGTATAGCCTAAAGTCAGGTAGGTTGATTCCTCCAGTTCCATTTTTGTTTCTCAAGATTGCTTTGGCTATACGAGGTTTTTTGTATTTCCATACAAATTGTGAAATTATTTGTTCTAATTCTCTGAAAAAGACCTCTGGTAGCTTGATAGGAATTGCACTGAATCTATAGATTGCTTTGGGTAGTATACTCATTTTCACTATATTGATTCTTCCAATCCATGAACACGGCACATTTCTCCATCTATTTGTGTCCTCTTTGATGTCTTTCATCAGTGTTTTATAGTTTTCTATATACAAGTCTTTTGCTTCTTTAGGTAGAAATACTCCTAGGTATTTTATTCTTTTTGTTTCGATGGTGAATGGAATTGTTTCCTTAGTTTCTGTTTCTGTTTTCTCATTGTTAGTGTATAGGAATGCTAGGGATTTCTGTGTGTTGATTTTGTATCCTGAAACTTTACTACATTTACTGATTAGCTCTAGTAATTTTCTGGTAGAGTCTTTAGGGTTTTCAATGTAGAGGATCATGTCATCTGCAAACAGAGAGAGTTTTACTTCTTCTTTTCCAATCTGGATCCCTTTAATTTCTTTATCTGCTCTGATTGCTGTGGTCAAGACTTCCAAAACTATGTTGAATAGTAGTGGTGAGAGTGGGCACCCTTGTCTTGTTCCTGACTTCAGGGGACATGTTTTCAGTTTTTCACCATTGAGGATAATGTTTGCTGTGCGTTTGTCATATATAGCTTTTATTATGTTGAGGTATGTTCCTTCTATTTGGAGGGTTTTTATCATAAATGGATGTTGAATTTTGTCAAAGGCTTTCTCTGCATCTATTGAGATAATCATGTGGTTTTTATTTCTTAATTTGTTAATGTGGTGTATTACATTGATTGATTTGCGAATATTGAAGAATCCTTGCATTCCTGGGATAAAGCCTACTTGATCATGAGGTATGATCTTTTTAATGTGTTGTTGGATTCTATTTGCTAGAATTTTGTTAAGGATTTTTGCATTTATGTTCATCAGTGATATTGGCCTGTAATTTTCTTTTTTTTGTGGCATCTTTGTCAGGTTTTGGAATTAGGGTGATGGTGGCTTCGTAGAATGAGTTTGGAAGTTTACCTTCCTCTGCAATTTTCTGGAAGAGTTTGAGTAGAATAGGTGTTAGCTCTTCTCTAAATTTTTGGTAGAATTCAGCTGTGAAGCCATCTGGTCCTGGGCTTTTGTTTTTTGGAAGATTTCTGATTACGGTTTCAATTTCCATGCTTGAAGAGACACACCTCAAACCTAGGGACACATACGGACTGAAAGTTAAAGGCTGGAAAATGATATTCCATGCAAATAAAGACCAAAAGAAAGCAGAAGTGGGAATACTCATATCAGATAAAGTAGACTTTAAAATAAAGGCTGTGAAAAGAGATAAAGATGGACATTGCATGCTTATTTTATGGTTCTACAGTACCATTAAAAGCTAAGACTGTGTATATATATATATAATATATTGCATATTATATGTTATATATAATGTGATTTTTAATTCATAATTTTATAGATATTTAATGTGATATTAATACTTTGCCAGAAAAACATGAAATTCTTTTCATTTTTTTACTTTTTTTTTTTTTAATTTTATTTTATTTTATTTTTTTTTAATTATTGTTTTAGCCATACATTGTTATGATATCACCATGGGTTTACATATGCTTCCCCTCCGGGTCCCCCCTCCCTCCTCCCTCCCCCCCGGGAAATCTCGCTGCACCAGTCCCGAGCATCAATCCTGGGCTGGCGATTGATTAGACACATGACAATTAACATGCTTCAATGCCCTTCTCCCATCTCATCCCACCCTTACCCTCATCCACAAAGTCCACAAGTCTATTCTATACATCTGCGTTCCTTTTGTTGTCTCCCATGTTGGGTTCTCATTACTGTCTTTCTAAATTCCATATATATGTGTTAATATACTGTATTGTTGTTTTTGCTTCTGGCTTACTTCACTCTGGATAATGGGCTCCAGTTTCGTCCATCTGAGTAGAATTGCTTCAAATGAATTTTTTTTTAATGCTGAGTAATATTCCATTGTGTATATATACCACAGCTGCCAACTCATGCTATGGATCTGAGATATAAACCTGGACTCTAGATCTTAAAGACTATATTAATTTTACTATATCCAACATCTTTTATATCTTTTGAGTAAAAAGTACCATGTCCTAAAATGCTGTACTTTATAGTGGTTACATTCCATCAAAACCATGGATAGCTCTAACTCTGAGACCCTCCTGTTCCTCTGATTCAGCTAAACAGTTGAACATGAAATTTACTTTTACACAATCAGATTCACATGCCAGAGAACTCCATGTCATTAGGGGGAAAAAAATCCCTGAAAGGAATAGAAAGGCAGAATGAAGATTGAGAGTCATCTTCCAATGTAAAGAATACAGGTGAAAGAATGTGATGAAAGGAAGAGTCTAATAGATAGTTGATATCTATACAAACCTGCGTGAAAATCTCTATTTTGCCAGCACACTGACTGACATGACATTACTAGGGCTCCATATGAATTTTGGGTGAGAAGAGAGGAAAAATATCCATGACATATAAAAGCAATTCATACTGCAAGAGTATTCTTCCCCCAGAATCACGTTTTAATCCCATCCCCTGATCTCTTACCATTTCATACAAATGCATTAATTTCAGATTTAACAAGAGGCAATTTGGCCAAAAATAGAAGCTGCATATCTCCTAGGTAGGAAGATGGAAGATTACAAAATTTATGACTAATGGTTTTTTCTCTTGCAGTCCTTTCTATACAGTTGGGATTAGAATTAAATAGCAATAGACTTCCCTTTTATATTTTTCAGAAGTAAGAAAAAAATCTCATATTATGATACTATCAACAAATTCTCTTTCTCTAGCTTCTTCTTTCCTCAGGAGTACTGCTGTTACTGTCAGTACTCCTTACTACTTTTCAAAGTTGATTTCATGCTTTCTTTTACAGAAATTACACAATGTCACTGAGAAATGTGTGACAAATGATTCTGAACTTACCTTTAGTAGTGAATGTTAGAGCACAAACCATGAAAGAACAAAGAACAAAGCCTACCTATTGTAATTTGTGAGTCAGTTGGAAAGATTTCAGTTTAAGGCTTGGAAAGTGCTTCATCCAAGTTGGTTAGTCCAGTAAACTCTGACTGAGCTTCAGGGAAATACTTTTATTTATGTATTTTTAAGTCTGTTTAAGTCTGTCCATATTCTAGAATCTGTTTTGCATGTTAAATTTCAGGCAAAATTTTCTTTTCTATTCACTCTTATGTTTGATCTTAACTAAACAATATGGATAGTAGATTTTTCTCTGCATTCTCAGTTTTCTAGAAAGACACTGCTGCTGCTGCTGCTAAGTTGCTTCAGTTGTGTCTGACTCTGTGCAACCCCATAGATGGCAGCCTACCAGGCTCTTCTGTCCCTGGGATTCTCCAGGCAAGAACACTAGAGTGGGTTGCCATTTCCTTCTCCAATGTATGAGAATGAAAAGTCAAAGTGACATCGCTCAGTCATGTCCTACTCTTTGCGACCCCATGGACTACAGCCTACTAGACTCCTCTGTCCATGGGAGTTTCCAGGCAGGAGTACCGGAGTGGGGTGCCATTGCCTTCTCCCTAGAAAGCCACGGTTTTCCAATTAAGAAATCCACACCACCTATGAAATACTTTTGCTAAAGCTTAAAACCACAATGTGATCAGAGCTCTAGAATTAACTACAGAAAGTTCACAATGTGTTGGTGAAAGAGGTCTGTTGAAATACATGACTGTGATGTACTCTTCAAAATACAGACTGGAGGAGAAGCTCCATGGTCAAAGGGAGTGCGTTGTTACTTGAATAAACAAATTGCAAAATAACAGTAAACTACATATTACGGAGAAATCTATAGATTGAGACACATTAACTAGTTACAATATATGGACCTTATTTGTATTTTAATTCAAACTGTGAAAAACTGATCTATCAGGGAATTGTGAACACTATTTATACATTTTAGGATATTACAGGAGTATTGTTTGAGTATTGTTAGTATTGTGATTATGCTAAAAGGAGGTCTGTCTTTGTGAGATGCATAATAAATATTTATGCAGAAATTACAAGATATCAATGAATTCTGAGATTTTCATCAAGATATTTAGTATTTACAACTTAAGAGATTTGGGTAAATGTTATAAATGAAGCAAGGTTAGGTGGAAAGCTGATGGCTGTTAAAGATGCTGCTGCTGCTGTGATACATAAATGAGGATTCACTAGATTGTTTTTGCTATAAAAATAACAGCTATTTAATATATCTTTCAATTATTTGGAGTGTTTTCAGTTTTCTGTATTAATCTACCTTTTCTATTTTTAAATGTTAAAATAATCACAAATGTCTTAGTTGGTACTGAGCAAATAATAGCTTTGTCCCTCAGTTTCCTCAGGTATAAAATGGAGATAATAGTAGAACTTCCTCAAAGTAATGTTGTAAATATTGTAATGTTGTAAATATAAGTTGCTTTGAATAGCAAATGCTAGCTATTATTTTTAATACAATATCACATTAAATGTTACCTATTTCATACTACACATTTAAGTACAGATTTTTACCAGTTTTTGTTTGTTCTATTTTGTCTTTTTAACTGACAAATAAAATGAAGTCAGAGTTATAGTAAGCAGAGGTCTGAAAGATGATAGTAAACACACTTACATATATAAAAGAATATTAAAAGAAGATTGCTGTTCTCCACTGCTCTTGAAAATAGAGTGTTGCTTTGAATCATATAAAATTGTGAGCTATCAGAACAAATAAAAGATATAACAAAGAATTTTTATCTGTGGAAATGAGATAGGAGGTAAAAACCAGGATAAACATAAAGAAGTGGTCAAGATAATTTCTAGAGTGACTTTCAAGCATTGTGATTTTAAGATTATAATAGTAAAGTCCATGAATAGATAATGTTCAAATTGTGACAGTTGGATATGAGATATAGTGTGAGATTAAAAGGGAGACAGTGTCACTCTATTAAAAGCAAGAATAGAACAGTCTTTTGGACTCTATGGAAAAGGGCAAGGGTGGGATGATATGGGAGAACAGCATTGCAACATGTAAATTATCATATGTGCAGTGAATCGCCAGCCCAGGATTGATGCATGATACAGGGTGCTCAGGGCTGGTGCACCAGGATGACCCAGAGGGATGGAATGGTGAGGGAGGTGGGAGAGGGATTCTGGAAGGGGAACACATGTATACCCATGGCGGATACATGTTAATGTATGGCAAAATCAACACAATAATGTAAAGAAAATAAATAAATATATTTAAAAAATAAATAAATAAAATGCATCCTTATAAGCCAAAAAAATAAATAAAAGCAAGAATAGGTAGATTTCTAAAGAAAATAAGAGGCTGATTTAATTACAAAAACTTTTGATTATAGGATATTATTATTCTTATTACTAGTGATGTGAATATAAATAAGCAAATATATTCAGAACTTGCAAAAGGAACATGAATAAAAAATCATTACAAATGAAAGCAACTTTAAATCAAAGGAAATAGTAAACAAAAAAAGAATATTTTCTGGATTTATTGATAACACAAAAAATAAGAATTATGATTATAGAACAATTAAAATAATAGGTTTCTAACTGCAGTAAATTAGGGTTTTAGATTTTTTCTATCCATTTGAAATGTTTTGCTTGCCAGAATTTTTATACTTATGTAGGAAAATTGTTATGTCTTTTCAGAGAAACTTTTCAATACTTTTGACTTTATACCAGAGATTATTTCTCTCCTGTCAAAAACCATCAATAGTTTCCTGCACACCAACTTGCTCACTTTTGCCTTTTCTCTTCCATTTTCTTTTTCTTCCTCTTCATACCATTGATGCAGAACTTGTGTCAGTTTCTTTCTCATTTCTTTTAAAATGGTTTAAATGAGCTACAGTTTACTTGTCACACAATTCACCATATGGGTCTACAGTTCAGTGGTTTGAAGCATAGTTACCAGGTTATGCAATTATCACCACAATCAAATCTTAGTACATTTTCATCAGTACCAAAAATTCCCCTAAACTTAATAAATCATTTCGCATCCCATGGTCCTCACTCTCCATCCACAGCCTTTAACAAACAGTAATCTATTTTCCATGTCTATAGATGTGTCTATTCTGGAAATTTCCTATGAATGGAAGTGAAAGTGAAAGTCACTCAGTCATGTCCTACTTTTTGTGATCCCATGGACTACAGTCCATGGAATTCTCCAGGCCAGAAAACTGGAGTGGGTAGTCTTTCCCTTCTCCAGGGGATCTTCCCAACCCAGGGATTGAACCTAGGTCTCCCACATTGCATTCTTTACCAGCTGAGCCACAGGGGAAGCCCAAGGATATGGAACAAATATGATATTTGCTCTTTTTTTCTGGTTTCTTTCATTTAGATTAATGTTCTCAAGAGTCACTGTTTTCACTTTTTCCCCATCTATTTTCCATTAAGTGATAGGACTGGATGCTATGATCTTAGTTTCTTTAATATTGAGTTTTAAGCCAGCTTTTTCACTCTCCTCTTTCAAAGACACTGATGCTGGGAAAGATTGAGGGCAAGAGGAGAAGGGGGCAGCAGAGGATGAGATGGTTAGATAGCATCTCTGACTCAGTAGACATGAGTTTGAGCAAACTCTGGAAGATAATGAAGGACAGAGAAGCCTGGTGCACTGCAGTCCATGGAGTCACAGAAAGTCAAACACGACATAGCGACTGAGAAAAACAATGTTTCTAAAGTTCATCTGTGGTGGTCACATGTAACAGTACTTTATTCTTTTTATTATTGTGTAATATTTCATTGTGTGGATTTACCAAATTTGGTTTATCCATTTATCAGTCAGTGGTCACTTAGTTTGTTTCTGCTTTTTTGCTATTATGATCAATGCTGTTACAAACATTCACATACAAGCTTTTGTATGGATGGAAGTTTTTTTTTTCATGGATATATACCTAGGAATGGTGGTATAAGATGGTTAGATAGCATCACTGACTCAATGGACATGAGTTTGAGCAAACTCTGGGAGATAATGGACAGGGAACATCCTGTCCTTCATATGGTGAAAGTCCTTCATATGTCAGAACATCCTCTGCCAATATATGATGGACTATATGTTGACTTTAACCTACTAAAAGAATTGTCAGATATAAGAGTCTGTGGTGATTCATGTTCTCACCACCAATGTATGAAGTTTCCAATTTTTCCACAACCTTGTCAACACTTGTAATCAGTTGTCATTTTGGTCAAAGTCATCCTAGTTTTGAAACAGTATCTCATTAGAGTTAATTTCCCCGCTGCCTAATGATCTTAAGCATTTTTTTTCATGTACTAATTTGTATCTTAATATATTAATGTATGTATTATCATGTATCTTAATAGGTTAGCTCTCTTTTTATTATGATGAGTTCATGCATTCTGGATACAAGTCTCAGACATAAAATTTGCAAACATTTTCTCCTATTCTGTGTTATCTTTTCAATTTCTTAATGGTGTTCTTTGTAGCACTTAAAATTTTACATTTGACCTATCGATTCTTTTGTTATATGCTTTTGATAGTATATCCAAGAATGCTTTATCTAACTCAAATATGTTCATAAATGTTTATTTCTGCATTATCTTTAAAGAGTTTTATAATTTAAATCTTGCATTTAGTTCCATGATCCATTTAGAGTTAAGTTTTGTGGATGGAGTAAGAAAACAGTTCAGCTTCATTCTTTTTCATGTAGATATCCAGTATATCCAGTTGTACCAGTAACAACTGCTGAAAAGACTTTTCTTCGTCCATTTATCTTTCTTCTCACTCTTGTCAAAAGGTCAAGTGACCATAAATATAAATGTTTTTGGACCCATTCTTGCACTGATTCATATGTCTCCACTTTTGCAAAAGCCACACTCCCTTGTGTCTTTCTAGAGATTTGTCCATCTCTAAGATATCTTATTTGTTGACATATAATTATTAGTTTGTAGTCCTTTTTATTTGTGCAAGGTCACTAGTGATGTCTCTCTTACATTCAAAAGTTTAGTAATAAAAGCCTTGTTTATTTTTTTTTCTTAGTTTAGCTCAGTTTGTCGATTTTGTTGTCCTTTTTCAAAAAACCAACTTCTGGTTTTACTGATTTCTCTGTTGTTTTTGTATTCTCTATTTCATTTATTTCTACTTTAATTTTTATTATTTCATTTATTGTGCTTATTTTAAGTTTAGTTTTCTCTTCAGCAGTTTCTTAACATGGAATGTTGTGTTACTGAATTGAGATTTCTTCTTTTTTAAATGTAGGCATTTGCCACTATAAATTTCCTTCTAAGTAATGCTTAAGCTACACTCCATAAGTTTTCAGATGGCAAAGCCTTAGGCATGCAGACAGTCATCCTGGGCTGACAGTGGTTTTGACTGGTTTCATTTTTGCTGTATATCTCCTTGATATCCTTGTTATGCTGTCTGCCTCTTTGGTATCACACCCAGCTATTAGCCTCCATTAATTTCCAGATGATTACTCTATCATTTGAAATAATGCTTTTAAGTCTAATCCAATTAAATCAGGGGTAATCTTTCATGACTGTCTATGAGATGTGTTCTAGGTCCCAATAGGGCTCTCAGGGGGGACAGCAGGAGTGGGTCATGACTCAAATGCCACAGATTCTTGCTTTTCTTTCCAAAATTTAGTAGATTTTTTCAAACAAATGTCTCTACATTTACCATATGTTTTTAGAGTAATTTCTAGAAATTGTTAATTGTTGTTGTAAATAATATTCACCAGTTGTATTGTTTCATTGTGGACAGCATCTGTGAAGTTCTTCACTTTGCCATCCAGAAGTCATCCCTCTTTATTCTCACTTTACCTCTTTGCATTGTATGTATCATCTGTACCTACATTGATATTCCCATGGTTAATTATTCTGGTGTGTGTGTGTGTGTGTGTGTGTGTGTGTGTATATATATATATATATATATATTCTTAGTGATTATTCTGCCTTGACCATTAATACAGAGATCTGATTAGCCATTAAGACATATGGCCTTTTTTTATATATTGGTTATTTAATTATAATATATATAAAAGGGGCTTCCCTAGTGGCTTAGTGGTAAAGAATCTTGTATGTCAAGGCAGGAGATGCAGGTTTGATCCCTGGTTTGGGAAGATCCCCTGGAGAAGGAAATGGCAACCCACTCCAGTAGTCTTGCCTGGGAAATCTCATGGATGGATGATTCTGTAGGTCTACAGTCCATGTGGTCACAAAGAGTCAGACATAATTGAGAGACTAAACAATAACACAACCAAAATATATAAATTAGTGCTAAGATCCATACTACACCTTTTTTAATATGACATTCATTTAATCCTATACAAATTGTGAAGTAGAAACTGTAATCCTGATCTTATACAGAAGAAACTTAGGTGTGAGAGATGAAACAGCCTTGCAGATTAAAACCAGATTTATCCATCTCCAGAGTAAAAAACCACTTTGCTCTGTTCCCTAAAAAAACGTGATCTGATTATAACCAAAGCAGAATGTTTCCTCTGGAACTGTTTAGTTCAACAGTTTTAGCTAAACAAGGATATTTTCAGTCACACCAAGACATACATAGAAGATACTGAAAAATGATGTTCACTCTCTCTTCTTGTCTCTCTCTGTGCATCATCTTGCCTCCTCACTCTTTCTCTCTCTCTCCTTTGCTGACACACTACTTTTATTAGCAGTAATCATGAATCTTTGAGTAGCTAATATATTTCAACAAATAGCTGTGCAACAGTAAAAAATAATTGCATAACCTTGGACTCTTTATATATAAGCCATTCAATTTCTTGGTGCCAACAATTTAAAGAACATGACTGTTCAATTTTGAAGAAAATATCTTTGCTATATGTTAAGACAAGGAGTCTTCTTAAGGGTTACTTACTTAAAGGTTTAGATTATTATAGTCATTTGCTCAGTTCATAAACTTTAGGCACATGTAAAACATCTTTTTAATATCTACACAAGACTGATGTGTGTCAAAATAAGACACACAAAATTTACATCAGATACCAAAACCATCTTAAACAATTTAAGTGTGATTGAAAGCATAATTAAAGCTGAGTGCCAAAGAATTGATGCTTTTGAACTGTGGTGTTGGAGAAGACTTTTGAGAGTCCCTTGGACTGCAAAGAGATCCAACCAGTCCATCATAAAGGAAATCAACACTGAATCTTTATTGGAAGGACTGTTGCTGAAGCTGAAGTACCAATCCTTTGGCCACTTGATGAGAAGAACTGACTCACTGGAAAAGACCCTGATGCTGGAGAAGATTGAAGGCAAGAGAACAAGGATATCACAGAAGATGAGATGATAGGAGAAACCCAAGCAAGAGGGTAAGTGTTGCGATAGGGCATCAGAGGGCAGACATACTAGAACCATACTAGCCAATCTGGTCACACGGACCACAGCCTTGTCTAACTCAATGAAACTAAGCCATGCTGTGTGGGGCCACCTAAGATGGAAGGGTCATGGTGGAGAGGTATGACAGAATGTGGTCCACTGGAGAAGGGAATGGCAGACCACTTAAGTATTCTTGCCTTGAGAACCCCATGAACAGTATAAAAAGGCAGAAAGATAGGATACTAAAAGATGAACTCCCCAGGTCAGTAGGTGCCCAATATGCCACTGGAGATCAGTGGAGAAATAATTCCAGAAAGAAGGAAGGGATGGAGCCAAAGCAAAAACGATGCCCAGCTGTGGATGTGACTGGTGATAGAACCAAGGTCCGATGTTGTAAAGACCAATATTGCATAGGAATCTGGAATGTTAGGTCCATGAATCAAGGCAAATTGGAAGTCGTCAAACAGGAGATGACAAGAGTGAACGTCGACATTCTAGGAATCAGTGAACTAAGATGGACTGGAATGGGTGAATTTAACTCAGGTGACCATTATATCTACTACTGTGGGCAGGAATCCCTTAGAAGAAATGGAATAGCCATCATGGTCAACAAAAGAGTCCAAAGTGCAGTACTTGGATATAATCTCAAAGATTTTTAGGTTTATTTATTTATTTTTAAGACATGAAATAAAGATAATTCTCTGATATAGAATTTCCCCTTTCTTGAATGTCCACAGCATTACACTAGCCCCTATGATTTTCCTCAGAGATTAGTGAATCTTTACAAATTTCAGAAGTTTGTTTTTGTTTTTAGTCTCTAAGTCACGTCTGACTCTTTGGTGACCCCATGGACTGTAGCCCATCAGGCTGCTCTCTCCATGGGATTTCCCAGGCAAGGATACTGGAGTAGGTTGTCATTTCCTTCTCCAGAGAATTTTTCTAACCCAAGGACTGAACCCATGTCTACTGCATTGGCTGGTGAGTTTTTTACCACTGTGCCACCAGGGAAGCCCTTTTCAGAAGCTGGAAGGAAATAAAAAATAAGAAAAGAGTGGTGCATTCACAGGCACTGTTCAAAGGGCAGTATAAGTTAATATTTTGTAAGTATGACAACACAGAACACTGAATCTATTTACTGCGTTGCCATTCCCAAAATCCATTTCCTGTTTTTTTCAACATGCTCAGTGTTTCTCCACAACAGTCAACATAGCATGAATTATTTTTAAGAAGTGTTTTATAAATGTATTAAAAATATTTGAGAAGAGTGTTCCACTGTAGGCCTTGGACTAGAAGTCATAGAATGGTAGTTGAATATTGATGAGGAAGAGTAGAGTGGGCCCTGAAATTAATACCACATTGGTTGATAAGTTACTTTTTTTTCCTATTGGCAATGTATTGTCATAGAATTTAATACAGACTTTACATAGGTCAAAAAATAAATGGTATATTTTTTTTAGAAAAATCAAGAAATAGAGAACATAAAGAGTGAAAGAAAACATAAAATTAATTCCTTTTGCATAATGAGCAGGCTAATTAAGTGATTATGAAAACCAGTAAGAAGCTCTGACACTCATGACTTTCAATTAAATGAGAAGCTGAAATAAGTGTGATAGGACTTCTTAAACACAAACTACAAGTGACTAACTGGTCAGGCATGCATTTTTCCAAAACCTTAATGAGAGAACTTCAAAGTTTCACTCAAAAGAGAAGGAAAACCAAAGTTAAGAGATGATTTTTGACTGATAATAAGAGGACTTAGTATCTAAGCTACTAAGATACATTTTGTACAGTGACATTTTGTGCTTCTTTCAGTCTTTCTCTAAACAACTTCTTATTTTAAGCATCCTTAAAGGTCATGAGAAATGTCTAATAAAAATGTTTACATTTATGCTATTTACTGAGCAAGAAGTTAAGTTTTATAGGAAAAGAGCATCAGGAATGGAATTGTTGATTGTCACTGATGCTTTCAGAGCTTCATGCCTAAGGAAAATCTCTATTGTAGGAGATTCAGATTTAAGTTGACATCTTCCAGAACTGCAGGCATAGTACTTAGGAGGAAAATGAGCAGTATCTGTGGGGTTAGGCCTACATTTCCAAACATGTTAAATGACAGTAAACATCAAAATCTCCTTTCAGAAACACCATCTTTTCTCACTATTCATTGGAAGAAAAGAGATAGATAACAAGAGCCTGTTCTTTTAAATACAGTCTCATTTCCAGAAAGGCAGTGTGTCTGAAATCACTGCTATAGCAAGTATTAAGCTCATCTGCCTGAAAAGAACAGGCACAGCTGCTTCCCCAGGGTGTATTGTCAGACGTTTTGATTTTCAAAGAACCAACAGAGCTAAGATGCATGTAACCCTTTTCATAACAGCTCATGTTAGTGCTCCAGCCCTCTGCACAGTCTTTCTTTCCTGCTAAGCAATTAGAATGGTCCTGAGCTTTTCAAAGCAATGATATGGATAGTTTTACCTTTATGTCCTGATTGTGAGAAGCTCTATGGGAAATGCTTCTAAAGAGGTTAAAATGCAGCCATCTCATACAAAATCGTGGTGCAGCCCAAAACTCAGTCTCTTGTAGTGAAGACAAAGGAAAGAAAGCAGGATAGACAATTTGAGAAAATGATAAAGTCGATTTAACAAATATTTCTGCTGTCTCCTACTTATCATAGCCAGGTCTATTTTCAGCATTGTTATCTGTCTTTTCCTACATTATGCCATTGAATATCTATAATGAACCAGTAAGAAAGAGATTTGCTGACTTCTAAGGAAAGACATGCAAGATTCCTCTCTGCTCCTTTCTCAATTCTCTCTTCAGTCGTTCCCTAAAACTGAGTTGCTGTTAAGGTTAAGTTATGCCGTCTCCACAAAGAAGGGTCCATATCTGGACCCAATTTCAGGTATCCTGCTGGACCTCAGTCCTGATGCAGGGGAATCTGCACACAGCCCCCAAACTGTAATAGCTTCCTCTCTGCCCACTCTCATTCAGTGACTAAGCCTTTGACAGTGGCCTGAGCTGGCTCCATTCTGAGCTTTGGGATCCATGGTCTTATCTTTCTCATTCCTTTCCCATTGTCACTAGAAAATAGTTTTATTTAAATGTTTAATTGAAATGGCATTTAAATTTTCAAGTAGGTATAAATGGAACAGGCTTGACCTGCTTTGTTTGAGATCAAAATGGAAAAAAACGCATACTTTTCCAGACTAAGTCCCTAGGTTCTCTGGAGTCTGAAACTCAGCATCCCAGCTGGCTTTGTACTAGCATCAAGGACTTTGTAGGCAAAGGTGACTTCATTAAGAGTGGATTTGGGCTTGTAGTTCTGGTCAAATATAGTTACACCATTTTAATTCCACCACAGCTCACACAACCTCGACAATATTACTATTACAGTTTTACACATGAAGGAATTCAACAGCAGGGAGTTTAAATAATTTGCCTAAGCTCACAGATTGCTAATCTGTGGCAGAGTCAGGCTTTGAACCCAGGGTCATCTTATTCTAAAGCCTTTACTCTTTAAGTCATATTTATCTAGGAATAATTTATATGTAAAATTCACACCTTCAAGTTTTACAATGCTATGAGGGGTTTTTCTTTTTTATCAGAAAAATTGATTCTTTGTTTTCCTTGAGGTGAAATTCACATCACATAAAATTAACTATCTCAAAGTGAACGATTCAGTGTGTTTAGTGCATTCACAATGCTGTGCAGTCACCTCCTCTATCTAGTTCCAAATCATTTTCAATACCCATAAAGCTTGTTAGACTCATGCAAAAAGAAAGAAATTATACAACATGCAATGACATGGATGGACCTTGAGGGTACCATGCTAAACAAAAGAAGTCAGTCATAGAAAGACAAATAGTCTTCCACTTACATGAAGTATCTAAAGGAGTCATATTCACAGAATTGAAGCATAGAATAGTAGTAACCAGGGGCTGTGGGGGGGGAAGGGTAAACAAGTTAAAAAGGAGCGTACATAAAGCTTTAGTTAAGCACAATAACTGAATGTTCAAACTACCACACAGTTGCACTCATCTCACACACTAGCAAAACAATGTTCAAAATTCTCCAAGCCAGGCTTCAACAGTATGTGAATCAAGAACTTCCAGATGTTCAAGCTGGATTTACAAAAGGCAGAGGAACCAGAGATCAAATTGCCAGCATCTGTTAGATCATAGAAAAAGCAAGAGAGTTCCAGAAAAACCATCTACTTCTGCTTTATTGACTATACCAAACCCTTTGACTCTGTGGATCACAACAAACTGTGGAAAATTTTTCAATTGATGGAAATACCAGACCACCTTATCTGCCTCCTGAGAAATTTGTATGCAGTTCAAGAAGCAGCAGTTAGAAATGGACATGTAGCCATTTTTATGTCTTCTTTGGAGAAATGTCTGTTTAGTTCTTTGGCCCACTTTTTGAATGGGTCATTTACTTTTCTGGAATTGAGCTGCAGGAGTTGCTTGTTTATTTTTGAGATTAATTGTTTGTCTGTTGCTTCATTTGCTATTATTTTCTCCCATTCTGAAGGCTGCCTTTTTACCTTGTTTTTAGTTTCCGTTGTTGTGCAGAAGCTTTTAATTTTAATTAGGTCCCATTTGTTTATTTTTGCTTTTATTGCCAATATTCTGGGAGGTGGGTTATAGAGGATCCTGCTTTGGTTTATGTCAGAGAGTGTTTTGCCTATGTTTTCCTCTAGGAGTTTTATAGTCTCTGGTCTTATGTTTAGATCTTTGATCCATTTTGAGTTTATTTTTGTGTATGGTGTTAGAAAGTGTTCTAGTTTCATTCTTTTACAAGTGGCTGTCCAGCTTTCCCAGCACCACTTGTTAAAGAGATTGTCTTTTCTCCACATGAAAAGATGCTCAACATCACTCATTATCAGAGAAATGCAAATCAAAACCACAATGAGGTACCACTTTACACCAGTCAGAATGGCTGCCATCCAAAAGTCTGCAAGCAATAAATGCTGGAGACGATGTGGAGAAAAGGGAACCCTCTTACCTTGTTGGTGAGAATGCAAACTAGTACAGCCACTATGGAGAACAGTGTGGAGATTCCTTAGAAAACTGGAAATAGAACTGCCATATGATCCAGCAATCCCACTGCTGGACATACACACCGAGGAAACCAGAATTGAAAGAGCCACATGTACCCCAGTGTTCATCGCTGCACTGTTTACAATAGCCAGGACATGGAAGCAACCTAGATGTCCATCAACAGACAAATGGATGAGAAAGCTGTGGTACATATACACAATGGAATATTACTCAGCCATTAAAAAGAATATATTTGAATCAGTTCTACTGAGGTGGACCAAACTGGAGCCTATTATACAGAGTGAAGTAAACCATAAGGAAAAGCAATACAGTATACTAACGCATATATATGGAATTTAGAAAGATGGTAATGACAACCCTGTATGCGAGACAGCAAAAGAAACGCAGATGTATGGAACAGTCTTTTGGACTCTATGGGAGAGGGCAAGGATAGGATGATATGGGAGAATGGCACTGAAACATGTAAATTATCATATGTGAAATCAGTCGCCAGCCCAGGTTTGATGCTTGATACAGGGTGCTCAGGGCTGGTGCACCGGGATGACCCAGAGAGAGGGAATCAGGAGGGATGTGGGAGGGGGGTTCTGGAAGGGGAACACATATATACCCATGGAAGATTCATGTCAATCTATGGCAAACCAACATGATAATGTAAAGAAAAAAAATAATAATAAAATTTAAAAAAAAAGAAAGAAATGGACATGTAACCACAGACTGGTTCCAAATTGGGAAAGGAGTACATCAAGGCTATATATTGTTACCCTGCTTACTTAACTTACATGCAGAGTACATCATGAGAAGTGCTGAACTGGATGAAGCACAAGCTGGAATCAAGATTGCTGGGAGAAATATCAGTAACCTCAGATATGCAGATGACACCATCCTTATGGCAGAAAGTGAAGAACTTAAGAGCCTCTTGATAAAAGTGAAAGAAGAGAGTGAAAATGTTGCCTTAAAGCTCAACATTGAGAAAACTAAGATCATGGCATCCGGTCCCATCACTTCATGGAAAATAGATGGGGAAACGATGGAAACAGTGGCTGACTTTATGTTTTTGGTCTCCAAAATCAGTGTAGATTGTAACTGTAGCCATGAAATGAAAAGATGCTTGCTCCTTGGAAGAAAAGCTATGACCAACCTGGACAGCACATTAAAAAGCAGAGACATTGCTTTGACAACAAAGGTCCCTCTAGCCAAAACAATGGTTTTTCAAGTAGTCATGTATGGATGTGAGAATTGGACCATAAAGAAAGTTGATCACTGAACAACTGATGCTTTTGAACTGTGGTGTTGGAGAAGACTTTTGAGAGTCCTTGGACTGCAAGGAGATTCACCCAGTCCATCCTAAAGGAAATCAGTCCTGAATATTCATTGGAAGGACTGATGCTGAAACTGAAATTCCAATGCTTAGATCACCTGATGCAAAGAACTGACCCATTGAAAAAGACCCTGATGCTTTGAAAGATTGAAGGCAGGAGGAGAATAGGACAACAGAGGATGAGATGGTTGGATGGCATCACCGACTCAATGAACTTGAGTTTGAGTAAGCTCCAGGATTTGTTGATGGACAGGGAAGCCTGGTGTGCTGCAGTCCATGGGGGTGCGAAGAGTAAGACACAACTGAGCTACTGAACTGAACAGAACAGAAGCACACTAAATAAGCTCTAGTGATCTGCTGTACAACATTGTACCTATAGTCAATAATAATGTATTGTACGCAAAGCCTTGACTGCTGATGATTACCCTAAACGTAAATATTTTTAAAAAATATTAGCAATACAGACCATGTACAAACACCAAATAAATGGGACAATGGACAGTACTAGAGTAATTAAGAATAAGCAGCTGTTACAGTGAACAGTGAGTCTTCATTAAAGACCACCTGGTCCATAATGAAGCCCAAATACTGAAACATAGGAAAAATGAAGCAGGGCACAGGAACAAGAAAGGAAAAAGCCAGCCCAACTCAATATAGCACACACTCAGTGGGCCATTGCAGCTAGCCACATTGCTATTGGTACCCAGGGAGGGCTCTCAGCAAAATAAACTAGCAGGTGGACAGAAGGTGACCAGGAGTTGGAAGTCATGCCCCATGTCCATTTTATGAATGTCTCCTTACCTCACTACTGACACCATCCAGGCCTTAAGTTGTTTGGCGAACTTAATGTTTGTTTTCACTCTTTGTTTTTAAACCTCCAAATGAAAACTCAGGGCCTGTCATGTTCAAATATACCTAAGAAAAGTTGGCAACAGAATTGTAAAATTTGGAAAATTCTTGCATTTTATTTGATACATCAAATAACCACTCCATTTTTAATAAATCATTCCCAAATCAAGATACTTTCTCCTTAGTTTGGGTAGCACAATGAGTGCTGTCTCTGAACATGTGAATTTTAAATTATGGTGTTATTAATCTACATGAAAGCAATCTTAAATGAGTTATATATCTATGTATGAGTTTGAAGATACACAAATAGAAGATAATGCATTTTTTAGATTTAGATTTAAAGAGTTTTCTAGAACTCTGTAAATAGTTGTATCTTAAGATAGACCATGAGAACGTGGCTTGTTTATTTTTAGGTAAATATGTAGTATCTGAAATGGTCTCTGTAAGGCATTTGTTTGCAATTTATAAAGCTCTTCTGCTTAACAGTTTTTTGGGGAAGAACTCACATAGTGTAGTTATTTTTGTATTCTAAGCTCTAAACATCATTAGGAAATAAATTCAAAGACAGAGATTTTTGTCTGAGAATGGAGAATAAAATTCTGAGACTATATTCTCAGAGCTGGAGGATTTTTCCTGTGACAAATTTATTGGCCATTGTTTTTCACTTAAAACAGATGGTGTCTTTAAGAGCCAATTTGCTACTTCAAGGAACTTCTCTAGTGTTTCAAACAAACATACAAAATTTTTCTTGCTCAGGATATTTTATGTGTCTTGGTGGAAAAGAACCTGGTGATGATAATAATAAAGTTATACTTTATAAATAAATGGGATTTAGCTTTTGGTATTCCATTAGGTTTAAATATATATATATATATGTTTATTTGTGGTGGAGAGTTCTGACTTTGAAATACAGATGACTTGTTCTGTTGTGAGACTACCCTAAAGATAGATATAGAACACTCATTCTACCTCCTCTAAGGCTGTATTTGACATGTTTATGACACTTCATAGGGAGAGAATGAGGCTAATATATTCATTTTTAAACTGGTGGATTTAAGAGTTTGAATTTCTTTTTAAGGAGAAAAATGCTTCTTTTTCAGATAAAGTCTCCAAAGAACCAAATTATATATGAAATGTATCAAAAAGAATCTATTTTGAGTAAAACAGGGCTGAGATCCAGATTCCTGCCCACTCAGAGTCCCATGATGGGACTGGAACATGAGAAACACATGAGGCTCTAAGGATTGTCTGAAAACACTTTGAAAATCCTTGCTTTTGACTACCTATAAGGTTATGTGAAGCTGCAGGATTTAAAAAATGTCTTCTTAAAGTGGAGGAAGTAAAAAGGAATAATATTTAAGGCAGGAAATGAACACAATATGGTTGTCTTTTGGACAAGTCTATTTGGAAAATCTAATTGGAATTAATTGTGTTTGACGATGAACAGTTCCTAGCCTGGTGCTTCCGATACTCAAATACCTATAGAAACAGTAATGTGGGTGAAATGAATCTCTTAAGACACTTAAGGCCTGGTGACTCGTATGGTAAAGAATCTGCCTTCAATGCAGGAGACCTGGATTCTGTCCATGGGTTGAGAAGATCACCTGGAGGAGGGCATGCCAACCCACTCCAGTATTCTTGCCTGGAGAATCCCCATGGACAGAGGTGTCTGGTGGGTACCTCCATGGGGTCGCAAAGAGTCGTATATGACTGAGTGAGTAAGCACAACACAGCACAGCACACAAGGCCTTTGGATACGGTGAGACTAAACTACTAATTTTACTTAGAGAAGCAAAAAGCAAAGGAGAAAAGGAAAGATATAAGCATCTGAATGCAGAGTTCCAAAGAATAGCAAGGAGAGATAAGAAAGCCTTCCTCAGCAATCAATGCAAAGAAATAGAGGAAAACAATAGAATGGGAAAGACTAGAGATCTCTTCAAGAAAATTAGAGATACCAAGGGAACATTTCATGCAAAGATGGGTGAAATAAAGGACAGAAATGGTATGGACCTAACAGAAGCAAAAGATATTAAGAAGAGGTGGCAAGAATACCCAGAAGAACTCTACAAAAAAGATCTTCACAACCCAGATAATCATGATGACGTGATCACTCACCGAAAGCCAGACCCTGGAATGTGAAGTCAAGTGGGCCTTAGGAAGCATCACTACAAACAAAGCTAGTGGATGTGATGGAATTCCAGTTGAGCTGTTTCAAATCCTAAAAGTTGATGCTGTGAAAGTGCTGCACTCAGTTCAGTTCAGTCGCTTAGTCGTGTCCGACTCTTTGCAACCCCATGAATTGCAGCACGCCAGGCTTCCCTGTTCATCACCAATTCCCGGAGTCCACCCAAACCCATTTCCATCGAGTCGGTGATGCCATCCATCCAGCCATCTCATCCTCTGTCATCCCCTTCTCCTCCTGCTCCCAATCTTTCCCAGCATTAGGGTCCTTTCCAATGAGTCAGTTCTTTGCATCAGTGGCCAATACTTTGGCCACTTTAGCTATTCTACTCCCTCTCTTATAAACACTTTGAAATTCTGGATAAAATACACTACAATTTATTTTATTTATTTATTTATTTTATTTTTTTTACCATTGACTCAAACTTTTATTTATTTATTTATTTATTTTTTGAATAACAAAAATTAATTTCTCTCAGTTCTATAGACTGAGAAGTCCAAGATCAAGGTGCTGGCTGATTCACTTTCTGGTGAGGTATCTCTTCCTGGTTTGCAGACCACCATCTTGTCACTGTGTTGTCATGGCAGAGTGAGCGAGCTCTTTGGTATCTCTTCTTTTTTTTTTTTCAAAATTAATTAATTAATTAATTAATTTTATTATTGTTTTTGCCATACATTGTCATGATATCACCATGGGTTTACATATGCTTCCCCTCCGGGTCCCCCCTCCCTCCTCCCTCCCCCACGGGAAATCTCGCTGCACCAGTCCCGAGCATCAATCCTGGGCTGGCGATTGATTAGACACATGACAGTTAACATGCTTCAATGCCCTTCTCCCATATCATCCCACCCTTACCCTCATCCACAAAGTCCACAAGTCTGTTCTATACATCTGAGTTCCTTTTGTTGTCTCCCATGTTGGGTTCTCATTACTGTCTTTCTAAATTCCATATATATATGTTAATATACTGTATTGTTGTTTTTGCTTCTGGCTTACTTCACTCTGGATAATGGGCTCCAGTTTCGTCCATCTGAGTAGAATTGCTTCAAATGAATTTTTTTTTTAATGCTGAGTAATATTCCATTGTGTATATATACCACAGCTTTCTTATCCATTCGTCAAAGGAAACTATAAGCAAGGTGAAAAGACAGCCTTCAGAATGGGAGAAAATAATAGCCAATGAAGCAACAGACAAACAATTAATCTCAAAAATTTACAAACAACTCCTGCAGCTCCATTCTAGAAAAATAAACAACCCAATTAAAAAGTGGGCCAAAGAACTTAACAGACATTTCTCCAAAGAAGATATAAAAATGGCTAACAAACACATGAAAAGATGCTCAACATC
Source organism: Antilocapra americana (assembly GCA_007570785.1). Taxonomy (NCBI): domain Eukaryota; kingdom Metazoa; phylum Chordata; class Mammalia; order Artiodactyla; family Antilocapridae; genus Antilocapra; species Antilocapra americana. Next base: position 5,601,331 of record ML662453.1, read on the forward strand.
ACTCATTATCAGAGAAATGCAAATCAAAACTACAATGAGGTACCACTTTACACCAGTTAGAATGGCTGCCATCCAAAAGTCTACAAGCAATAAATGCTGGAGAGGATGTGGAGAAAAGGGAACCCTCTTACACTGTTGGTGGGAATGCAAACTAGTACAGCCACTATGGAAAACAGTGTGGAGGTTCCTTAAAAAGCTGCAAATAGACCTGCCATATGACCCGGCAATCCCACTGCTGGGCATATACACCGAGGAAACCAGAATTGAAAGAGCCACGTGCACCCCAATGTTCATCGCTGCATTGTTTACAATAGCCAGGACATGGAAGCAACCTAGATGCCCATCAAACTTTTATTTATTTTTTTTTTAGCTGCCTATAGCATTGATTTTTTTTATTGTTTTTGCCATACAATGTCATGATATCACCATGGGTTTACATATGCTCCCCCTCCAGACCCCCCCTCCCTCCTCCCTCCCCCCCGGGAAATCTCGCTGCAATTTATTTTAAATGAATATACATACTCAGAACTTTGAATTGCAAAGTATTAGTTCCTTGAAACAAAGAAAGAAAAGAAATTTATGAAGATGAGTGAGCTTATATTCAATCACTCAATAAGGCATCAAAACCATATAAGCCTTAAGTTTCCTGCAACACCTTAGCCTTAGTGTCTTGGAACATCTTGTACAGGAAGAACACATTTGACCCAGAAGCATAAGATAACCTAATCAATCAGCATAAACTCAGAATTCATGAAGAGCTGCTTTGCACTAGAAGTAGAAAATGGGTAAGTTCTATCTATCAGTTAAAAGAAAGTTTCAATAGACTAAAGTTATAGTTGCAAAGAGAGCCACCCATAAAATGTAAATTCTCAGTGAATCAAAAAAGGACACTGACTTCTAAGCAGCATAACTAAAATTAAATAATATTTTAGATACATTTAGTGAAATCATACAGCTGGAAATATTTTAAACGTAAACAAAGAAAAAACGTAGCTAACCTTCAAGGGAATTACTGTTTGTTGATAGCATTCTATCTCTGTTGTTGTTTAGTCACTCACTTGTGTCCAAGTCTTTGTGACCCCATGGGTGGTAGTACATCAGGTTCCTATCTATGAGATTTGCCAGGCAAGAATACGGGAGTGGGTTTCCATTCCCTGCTCCAGGTGATCTTGTGACCTAAGGATTGAAACTGCATCTCCTGCATTGGCAGGCAGATTCTTTACCACTGAGCCACCTGGGAAGCCCCCATCCTTATCTTTGAATTATGAAAGGAAATAGCTGTCGTCTTAGCATTCTGTACCCAGCTAAAATATCATTCAATACTTAGGGTAAAATAAAGATAATTTTGGAGGAGCCAAAGATTGAGAGTTTGATGTTATCAAACTCTTGTAAAAGGAGCTAATGATATACTTAAATAAGAATTAAACTCAAGTTTAAGAAGCAAAGTTAAAAAAAGAAAAATATTAAATATTTTTGGTTCAATGATCTTGATGCTATAATGTAGATATTCATACAATATTTATTTTTCCTTTTAAAATTTATATACATGTAGTCAAGCTGTATTTGCCAAAATGAAATTTATTTCTTTTCACTGAACATTCATTTTAAATCAGTTTGTGTCTATAAAGCAACAAAAGAAAATGAAATAGTGTAGTAAAATATAAATAATATCAACTCCATATGTTAATGTTTTTTGTTATTAAAAATACATGGGTGGCATAATGGACTCAATGGACATGAGTTTGAGCAAGTTCCAGGAAATGGTTAAGGACAGGGAAGTCTGGCATGCTGCAGTCCATGGAGTTGCAAAGAGTCAGACATGATTGAGTGACTGAACAACAATGACAAAATCTACCTCAAAGGGTTTTTTCTTTTTAACAATCAAAAGAGCTAATAAAGGTAAAGATGAAAAAAATGGAGCAAAATATCTAGATTTTAAAATTTATTAAATCTGAGTGGTAGCTATATAAATGTTATTATGTTTTCTGTGACTCATTCATTTTAAAATGGAAACATAGAAGAACTACACTTCCAAAGAATAGAGTCCAAAAACGGAAAAATGATAACTCTACAGTGGAGAAACCTGACACACAACATCTTGTCAAAGTGATGAAATTTAACATTATCAGTGATGCCTTGTGGACATCAAGCTCCCCATGATGATTTGATGTGACAGGATCACATGTATAGAATTCTTTCCCCAGACCCATGTAGCCTCAGTCTAATCATAAGATACAACATTAGAAAATCCCAAATTAAGGACATCCTATAGAATACTCTGGCCAGTTCTCCTCAAGACTGCCAAGATCATGACATATAAATAAAGACCAAGAAACTATCAGAGACCAGAGATTGGAACAGAAAGAGGGCATTCATAGTAAAAATAATTTAATTCAAATAATCAGGTTTATTTAATAATAATGTACCATCATCAGTTTCTTAGATTTTAGAAATGTACAACCTTAGATTGGAATAAGGGGTATATAGGAGCTCTTCAGTTGAGTTTGCAATGATTATGTAAAAGTTTGTTCAGAAAGAGATTTTAAAATAAATCATTTAAAATCATTTAGGTAAATGATTTACCTAAATCATTTAGGTAAATAATATCTCATTATTTTAGATTGAATGGACAGTATTTTATACCTGAAGCAAATGTGATACACTGGTGGTGGGGGTGGGGAAAAGAATGATGTCCCATTTTGCTGGAGAATATGTTAGCTAGTAGCCTGAACTGTTTAAATAATTAATCCTCAGAAACCTGTAGTCACTTGGGTGTTTAATAGAATAACAGATTCCATGATTTTGCTCCACATGGAATATTTTAAATTTGGATTCAGTTAGGAAATTACTTTTTATTCCAACATGTTAGAAGTTTTTAAACTATTCCCATTGCCATAATGTTGAGCAGATTCCAGAGAATATTCAGAAAAGTAAAAGGCCCTTGAATGCTGATCATGGAGTAGAACACCACCCTTGTAACAACAGATACCTTTCTAGATTAAAGCTGCTGCTGCTGCAGCTAAGTCACTTCAGTCAGGCAGCTTGCATTTCATAGAGTACGTTAGGGAGGCACAATCTTCTTAGCAGTATTGTAGAAAACTGTATTTAAAATATACAAATGTGAATAAACATTGATACAGAGACTAAGAATTCTGATAAAGGGAAATAATAACTCATCACAAACTTGCCAGGTTTATGGCTGTGTGAGGCAAAAAATGTAAAGAAAGAAAATTTGCAAAGCTTGGGTGACAGAGCAGAAGATAAGAAACAATTATATTAGTAATCCCTGTCTAAGGTTTTGCCAATTTCTTAGAAAAACAAATTAGATTCAAAGTGAGGATGTAGGGATATCCTTGGTAGTGCAATGGCTAGGACTTCAGCTCTCCCAATACTGGGGACCTGGGTTCCATCCCTGGTCAGACAACTGGATTCCACAGGCTATAGCTAAAAGATGCCACATGCTGAGACTAAGAACCAGCATAGCCATATAAACAAATAAAAATAAGGATCTCAGTTGTAATCTGTTTATAAATATCTGTATTTAAACATACTTTGAAAATCTTTACATTATTCTTTTTCAATTGTCTTTTAAAACTTATTAATTGAATAATAATGTCAGGTATGTATCTGTAGATAATTTGGTATCAGTTTTTCCCACTGACATATCCCAGCACTTAGAAAAGTGCACAGCGTAAAACAGCTATTAAGTAAATATTTGCTGAATGACTAATTGAATGATATCCTTTGTGTGCCCTTAGCCACTCAAGTCTCAGTAGTAGCAGGGAGTATCCGGATTAGCAGGGAAAGACTGGCCAATTATTGTTATTTGAGCTCTGGATCAGCTCCTGACTGGTCCCTTATCTCTCCTGTCCTGTTCTTTCAGGGGAAGAATGATCTACCTGGGACACTGTCTTAGTTAGCTGGAGCTGCTTTAGCAAAATGCCAAAGATTGAGTGGCTGAAACAACTGACATTTATTTTCTCTCAGTTCTGAAGGCTGGAAGATTTAATATCATGGGTGGGTTTTGGTGAGCCCTCTTATACATGACTACCCCTTCTCTGTGTGCTCTTATACCCTTTCCTTCCTGCATGCATGTGGAGCGAAGTACATATCTTACTTTCCTGTTCATTTTATGAGGGCATTAATCACATCATGAGGATCCCACCCCTTTGATCTGGTCTAAACCTAATTTTCTCCCAAATGTCCCATTTGCAAATACCATCACATTGGGTGTTATGTCTTTAACCTATGAGTTTTGGTAGAATAGAAACATTCAGTCTGTAACAGTCACCTTCTGTTGCCAACTTGGAGATGGAGGGTCTGGGCCACCTTCTTTGGTTAAGTGGGAAGTTGTAAGAAGCACTCACCACTATATTGTTCCTCATTCCTGGACCCTTAATTACTTTGCCTTCCAATTTCTGTTTTTCTGTATTCTCCTGTGATTTCCTCTTGTATCTCCCCACCCCCAGGTTTTTATTGTACTTAGTAAAAAGAAACAGGGAGAAATGAGTCTGTGCTATCTTATTCCCAACAGAAGTTGCATTTAATTTTGAAGTCCACAGAAAGTTTACCTAAATCCCACCTCTTTACCACTTCCTTATTGTCATGAGCTTCCCACAAATATTTGAGAACTACAAGTCCAGTGATTTTCCTGTTGTTATCCAGATTGTACCAAAACCAAATACCCTTTGTAGAAAGGCTCTGAGCTGAATATTTTATGTTATAAAACCTACTTACAAGCTCCACTTTTAAGCTATTTGATTGCTATCATAGTGGACTTGTTATATCAGGCAACAAAAAGTGGAAAATTGCTTTCAAAGGTCAATTTTGATCATTTCTCTCTCACTCATAGGCATAGAAATTGAGTTGCCTTATTATGGAATTTTCCTTGTCTCTTGTTGGCATGACTGAGTCTCTTAATTTTCATTCCTTTTAATTTTATTCAGTGAATTAAGTCATCATTTGTGTATGTATGGAAATGTTCTAACTGAGCTTATTATGCTTGAAAAGGAGTGACGATTACTATTTTGACTTATTACTTTCTGTTTGGTTAGGATAATCAAACATTCAGCAAGGGAGAATAAAAGCACTGTAGGTGGTATAAATGAGCATGAAAAAGAGTTTCTAAAAATCTCTTCCAAATGGAGAACATTCCCCTATCCCTCTTCTCTTCTTCCCACTCCACCCACATCCTTTTCCTACTTTTAGACTGTTCTTAAACCAGGAAGTAAAAGTTGTGAGTGGGAAGGAGAGGAAAGAGTGTGTGTGTGTAACCAACAAGGGAATTTATTCTCTTGATGAATCATAATGATTGTACTATAATCACACATTTTCATATACAGTCCTGAATTCCTGTGCCAGCATCTACTCCGTTTGCAACTGGGAAAGCTGGCTTTTTCTATTTCCTTCTCCAGCTTTTCAAAACAAACTAATATAATCAGAAAACTAGAGGTATAAGACTTCAGACCATCACATTCCAGCATTTTGCTTATAGGTGAGAAATTGAGAGTCTAGAACATGATAAAAATCATTCAAGTTTATGTACTGTTAGAAAGGTAACACCATTTCTAACCCTAAGTGGGTTAGAACCCGTGGCTTTCAGGCCAGCTCTCTTTTTATAATATCATGTTGTCTTGTTTTAGTGATAGTCATTATGAGCTGTCGTGCTTTAATACATACTACTAGGTAAGGCCTGGAATAAATGAGAGGCTATCTCACTGCTGTTTAGAACTATAAAAATGTCAGAAAAACAAACAAACAAAAAATTGTAGTGACAGTTTATAACTTGAACTCTAACTCAGTGCCTATAATTCAAGCAACTAGTACTGCTGGTATTCCTTCACGTATTTTGTCTTCATCTTATCTTTCCTTGGACTGTAAAAGAATTGAGATATTATAGAAGTTGTATATATATACTTTTAATTTATATTGCAATTCCTTCTGCTGCAATAGGGCAGAGTATAAACCCAGGTACTTAAGGGAAGAAAAGAGTCCAATAGTCAGACCACAGAATTAGTCCCCACTCCCTCTGTGTACCCAGGTCCAGCTGAGACCATTGCACATTGGAGATAATAGCTATTTTAAATTAATCCTTGAAACAGATATTTGTGACCCAGATGATAAAGCATCTGCCTGCAATGCAGGAGATCTGGGTTCTATACCTGGGTCAGGAAGATCCCCTGGAGAAGGGATAGGCTACCCACTCCAGTATTCTTGCCTGGAGAATTCCATTAACAGAGGAGCCTGGTGGGCTATGATCCATGGGGTCGCAAAGAACTGGACATGACTGAGTGACTAACACTTTCAATTTCAATTTTATAACACGACATGTTTTGTTCCAGGATTTGTATATTAGAGCAAAGCAATTGATGACAATATTACTGAAAAAGTGAAAGTGTTAGTTGCTCAGCCATGTCTGACTCTTTGTGATCCCATGGACTATAGCCCCCCAGACTTCTCTGACCATGATATTCTCCAGGCAAGAATACTGGACTGGGTTGCCTCTTTCTTCTCCAGGGTATCTTTTGACCCAGGGATCGAACCCAAGTTTCTCATGTTGCAGGCTGATTCTTTACTGTCTGAACTAGTATTATTCAGTTCAGTTCAGTCTCTCAGTCGTGTCTGACTCTTTGCTATCCCATGGAATGTAGCACATCAGGCTTCCCTGTCCAGAGTCAGACGATCTTCCAGAGCTTGCTCAAACTCATGTCCATCGAGTTGGTGATGCCCTCCAACCATATCATCCTCTGTTGTCCCCTTCTCCTCCTGCCTTCAGTCTTTCCCAGCATCAGGGTCTTTTCAAATGAGTCAGCTCTTCGCATCAGGTGGCCAAAGTATTGGAGTTTCAGCTTCAACACCCGTCCTTCCAATGAGTATTCAGGACTGATCTCCTTTAGGATGGACTGGTTGGATCTCCTTGCAGTCCAAGGGACTCTCAAGAGTCTTCTCCAACATCACAGTTCTAAAGCATCAATTCTTAAGTGCTCAGCCTTTCTTTATGGTCCAACTCTCACATCCGTACGTGACTACTAGAAAAACCATAACTTTGACTATATGGACCTTTGTCAGCAAAGCAATGCCTCTGCTTTTTTAAGATGCTGTATTGGTTTGTCATAGCTTTTCTTCCAATGAGCAAGCGTCTTTTAATTTCATGGCTACAGTCACCATCTGTAGTGATTTTGGAGCCCAAGAAAATAAAGTCTGTCATTGTTTCCATTGTTTCCCCATCTATTTTCCATGAAGTGATGGAACCAGATGCCATGATCTTAGTTTTTTGAATGCTGAGTTTTAAGCCAGCTTTTTCACTCGTCTTTCATTTTCATCAAGAGGCTCTTTAGTTCTTCACTTTCTGCCATACAGTTGGTGTCATCTGCATATCCGAGGTTATTGATATTTCTCCCAGAAATCTTGATTCCTGCTTGTGCTTCATCCAACCTGGCATTTCCCATGATTCACTCTGCATATAAGTTTAATAAGCAGGGTGACAATATACAACCTTGATATACTCCTTTCCCAATTTTGAACCAGTCTGTTTTTCCATGTCTGGTTCTAACTGTTGCTTCTTGACCTGCATACAGATTTCTCAGGAGCCAATATTATTAGTGGTTAGCAAAAATTTGGAAAGTGGTTCCAAAGACTCTCAGAGTCTTTATTTTTTAAAATCATTAACAATTATTCATTTATTTTTTATTGAAGTAAAGTTGAATTATACTACCATGTTTGTTTTAGGTATACAGCACAGTGATTCATACACACACACATACACATATATATATGTGTGTGTATATATATATATATATATATATATTTGTTTTATTATTATTTTTTTTCTTTACATTATCATGTTGGTTTTGCCATACATTGACAAGAATTCGCCATGGGTTCCCCTTCCAGAACCCCCCTCCCACCTCCCTCCTGATTCCATCTCTCTGGGTGCATGCATACACGGTTGCTCAGTTATGTCCAACTTTTTGTGATCCATGGACTGTAGCCCACCAGGCTTCTCTGTCCATGGAATTTTCCAGGCAAGAATACTGGAGTGGATTGCTATTTTCTCCTCCAGGAGGTCTTCCCGACCCAGGGGTTGAGCTTGTGTCTCCTTCATCTCCTGTATTACCTAGAGGATTGTTTACACTCAGCCACCTAGGACACAGATGGTAAAGAATCTGCCTGTAATGTGGGAGACCTGGGTTCATTCCCTGGGTTGGGAAGTTCCCCTGGAAGAGGGCGTGGCAGCACACTCCAGTATTCTTACCTGGAGAATCCCTATGGACTGAGGAGCCTGGTGAGCTATAGTCCATGGGTTCACAAAGAGTTGGACATGACTGAGTGACTAAGCACTTAGGAAACCCATATACACATGTACACAACTATATTTGTGTATTTATTTTTTGACAATGGAAAACATTAATGGCTTCCTTCCTCATGGATTCCCTGATGGCTGAGATGGTAAAGAGTCTACTTGCAATGCAGGAGACCCAGTTTGGATCTCTATGTTGGGAAGATCTCCTGGTGAAGGAAATGGCAACCCACTCCTGTATTCTTGCCTGGAGAATCTTATGGACGAGGAGCCTGGCAGGCTACAGTCTATGGGGTTGTAAAGAGTTGGAGACCCATGAACGACTAACACTTTCACTTTTCTTACAGATATAACAAATACCTGTAGTATCAGTAATATTCCTGGTGGGAAACAAAACTCACTGCATATGGTTCAAAATAGGAGAGTAATGAAGGAACTTCTTACAGAGTTTTAGGTAAACAATAAAATTCTGAGACTTGCAATAGCTGGGAGGTTATTGCTACTGAGGTTGATAGAACTGGTGAGGAATCAGTACTCCAGGAGCCAGTGGGAGCTGAACTGTGGTAGAGGAGCTGTCCAACTGGACCCGTAGTCATGGAAGGTCACAGCTACTGCCCAGCTGATTCAGGGAAGGAAGAAACTTAATGGTCCTCTTCTCCCACACTGTCTTCCTCCAATGCCACTTTTTCAGCCCATTCCATCTGAAAGTGGGAATGAAAAGGAAACCCAGCTAGAATGTGGCAGAGAATGAATCTAGACAGTCATCAGGAGGGCATCCAGCTAACCTACAATGCACACTGATTGAGATGTTGCCCTTAGTCATAACGTATATTGCTAGATATTGATTATGCATGTGCTTTATTCTGGTTAATTTTATGTATTATTGTTGTTGTTCAGTCACTAAGTCATGTCCAACTCTTTCTGACCCCATGAACTGCAGCATGCCAGGCTTCCCTATCCTTCACCATCTCTGGAGTTTGCTCAAAAATTTTTGTATATTTCTGTTTTTTTTTTTTAAATTTATGTTTGTTATTGTTGTTTTCGTAAAACCTTCAAAGGCAGATTTTTGATTGTGACTTTTATACTGAACAGACTGCTCATTTCATAGAGGTTTAAAGCTTATTTTACCTCTCATTTTCTTCCCTTCTGTTTTTTCTAAGATTTTATTTCCCAGTGTTTCTCCTTACACTTGTCGCATAAAAATCTGGTGACATTCCCTTTATCAAAAGCTTGTGTTGTTTGTGTTACTAATTTAATGATTGACAAAGATGTCTGCTAGACAAATGATATAAAATAACTATAGATGGTAGTTAAAATCTTCAATGCCAGCTGTTTAAATCAATGAAACCATTGTTAGGACATTAGTGAACAAAAGAAAACCACAGTAATTTCAAGAAGTAAACATTTTTTAGACAACATATCAAATGTTACATCTTAAGCCTTTCATAGTTGCTTTTACCAAACTGCATATTTGAAAGAAGTATAAATACGTATTCACATCTTTTTGAAGTTTCCGTGACACCAATTTTCACAGACGCTTTATGTTTTGACCTACAAATATCTTTGATTTTCTTTCTATTTTACTTTTTTCATTGCCTTCCCATTTTTTCTCTCCTGTCTCTGGTCATATACTCATCACAAACTTTATCTCCTAGTATTTAGATTTGGAGAGTTATCTGAAAATTTATGGCCATTACAGAAGAGGGTTGTGTGAAATAAAGAGAAGGAAGTCTCTTTTAACATGTGTTACTTCAGGCTTCTATTAAGTCCAACCCTTCTGTTAAGTCTTCTCCGACCCTGTCTGTTTTATCTAAAATAAAGCAACCCCCAGCAAAAAAATCAGGTCCTCATTCCAAGGTAGAAGGATGCTCTTCCTCAGAGAGCATTTAATTGAGACAATAAATCTTTGCTCATTTGGACTATGTTCTGGAAATTGAACACTTTTATATGAAGTTGCTCTGTGATGAGCAAGCCAGTGTTTTATCAGTTTGAAGGTTGCTATTTCACATTTTCACCCTTAAGAAATGAGGATTCAACTTATAATTGAGAATATTTTTAAAACATCTGTAGGTCAGGCATTGATAGAGTTGTCATTTCCTCATGCAGTCAAACTTGTTTTTTTTTTTCCTCTTTTCTATTTTTTGATGTCATCTAGTTAACATTCCAGTCTATAAATAAAATGGCTCACTCAAGGATAGAATACATTTCTTGTTTGTTGTCTGAAAATCATTTATTGATACCTTCTGGGAAGATCAGAAAGGAGCCAGTACAAAAATGTACATGTGGGGCCCAAAACCTGGTGGAAAATTTCATAAATGTTGTGTGCTCTCTTTTAAGAAGAATTATATTGTTAAAGCTCTGGGTAGTGCATGGGTTGATAGTATGTGAAATAAATAAAGATATAGATGATACTGATGCCATGATGAATAAAGCAGTACTGTTCTTGTCTTTCAACTATAAGCAATGAACTGTACTATTTTTGATTTTTGACAACTGGCAACACATGTCTGTGATTCTCCAGAGAGGAGAGACAAAGAGGTAGTTTATGCTTAAACCAGGTTTTCTGCATAGAGTTACTTTTGTTTCTGGTGGTGCAGAGAGGGAGAACCCAAGCAGAGCCCTAGATACTTGCTGAGTTGAAAAAATAAAGATCTGATTTCAAGCAAATAAGTCAGTGAGAATTTTCAAAGCTGGTTATTGGAAAACAGATAGCTATGCAGAAGAGTTCCCAAAATCTGCACAAGGTCCCCTAGAGTCTGTTGCTAAAGAGTAAGCATGCCTCCGGTGAAATCCAGGAAGCAAGGCAAAGAATGTCAGAGAAGCTAAAAGCTTTACAGTTCCCAAAGTCCCCATAGGGCTGGGATACATTGAAGTTTATTCAGAGTAGAATATCCTACTGGAACACCAGGGTATTTTTAATAGAAATTGAAAAAAGAGTAAAGCTTTAGAAATATGGCTTAAATCTCTGGATTAAAAACTGTTAGAGATCTCTCCAAACAAACCTGGAAAATATCAAGCTAATTTGCAAGTAATATAATTGCAGCAAAAACAAAATTCCACATACTACAGAGAAAACAATAAAATCCAGACACTCAACAACAGAACAAGTCAGGAATCAAAAAAAAAATCGTTAGGCATAAATAAAGATGAAAATGTGATCCATAGTTAGGAGAAAATTCAGTCAATAGAAATAGACTCAGAAAGGAAAGAAATAAAACAATTAGCAGATAAAAACTTTAAAAAATGTTATATAAATAGTATTAGGAATTAAAGGAAGATATGAACATAACAAGTAGAGAAAAATAGAAGATACAAAAAAAGAGGCAAGTACTTCTGGTGATCAAACATACATTATTTAAAGTAAAGAAAAATCACTGGATAAGCTTTGTAGTGGATTAGATGCTGCCAAAAACAAAATCTATAAACTCATAGATACAGTAATAGACCTATCAAAATGAAGCAGTGAAAGAAAATTGCTGAACAAAGTCTCAGTAGTATGTGGAAAAATATCAATTAGTTTAACAAGTAAATTGGAATTTGGAAGATAATGTAAATGTATATAAAGAATTAATGGGTAAAGTCTTTCCAAATTTGATGGAAACTCTAAAAACACAAATCCAGGAGCTTCAAAGAAAAAGAATATTCAATAGAATACCCAAATATTCAAACATAATAGGTGCAAAATTACACCATGGGTAACCATAGTAAAATTTCTGAAAATCAGTGCTGAAAAAGCTGTTGAAGTCTGTAAGAGGAGAAAAGAAAACATTCATTACAAGCTTTCTATCAGAAATACAAGTCATAAGACAGTGGAACAATATTATTAAAGTGATTAATGAAAAAAAGTGACCTAAAATGCTATGTCAGGAGAAAATATCCTTCCAAAATAAAGACAAAATACTTTGTCAGACACATAAAATTTGAGAAAATTTGTTTCTGGAAGACCATATGGCCTTCTTATAAATCAATCCAGAGATGTCAAAGCACCTCAGATTTTTGGCTTTGTTTTGTTTTACTTTGTTTTGTCTTTGCTTTTGTTTTTGTTTTAAGAAAGAAAATGTGGATCCCAGAAATTAAATGAAAGCTTCATATTCATTACTGAAAACAAAAAGTCTTTGAATGGATTTTTAGTCAAATAGCCTGTAGCACTTAGAAAAGTGGCATCTTCAGTAGTGATGAACAAAGACATGGCAAACCAATTCACTATTTCCCTACTGGTTTACCTAAGAGGCAGAATAAGAGCACACATATCTTGATTTTCGAATTTACCTTAGCAAATTCTCTCATGACTCCTGTGGGCAAAACATAAAAATTTATTTATGATGACAGTACATTTGAGTGCTTTCTTAGTGGACCAAAGTTATAATACAAATCATTGGTAACAGAAGAAGAAAAAATTTAACAGTATACAAGTTTTTTGATAACTGAAAAAAAAAAAGTGAAATTGTTAGTCACTCAGTCGTGTATGATTCTTTGTGACTTCATGGAATTTAGCCCAACAGACTCCTCTGTCCATGGGATTTCCTAGGCAAGAATACTGAAGTGGGTAGACATTCCCTTCTCCAGGGATATTCCCGACCCAGGGATCGAACCTGAGTCTCCTGCATTGCAGGTGGATGCTTGACCATCTGAGCCAAAGTAAGACATTTCAGTTATCGAGAGGATACAGAAAGTCCTATTAAAATGTTAAATATTCTTTTATAACAGAAAAATTTTCTGCTACTAATTAAATATTCATGCTGAATAAAATTATGGAAAAATCACTGATTAGAGAACAAAGTATATAAACTCTTTCCTTCTGTAACATCACTTTCCTTATGTCACTATGTTTCTCTTTAGTTCTATGTCTTCATATTTTGAAAAAAAATAGTAAGATTTTGGACTTGAAAATCTCAAGTTCTTTTTACAGTTTCAATAATGTCTTTTCTTACATTTGTATTCCTGCCCTGCCAATAGGTTTGTCTATACAAACTTTCAAATGGCATCCCGTTCCAGTATTCATGTCTGGAGAATCTCATGGACAGAGGAGCCTGGCAGGCTACAGTCCCAGTAGGGTCACAGAGAGTCAGACATGAGTGAAGTGACTTAGCATGCACAAATACATACCATTTTTGTAGATTCCACATAACATGTGTTAATATATGTAATAATATGTATGTGTTTTTCTCTTTCTGACTTATTTCACTCTGTATGCCAGATTCTAGGTCTATCCAAGTCCCTACAAATACTCCAGTTTTGTTCCTTTTTATGATTAAGTAATATTTTATTGTGTATATATACCACATCTTTTTTATCCATTCATCTGTTGATGGACGTGCTTACATGTCCTGGCTATTGTAAGTAGTGCTGCAGTGAACATTAGGGTGCGTGCGTCTTTTTGAACTATGATTTTCTCAGGGTACATGCCCAGTAGTGGGCTTCCCTTGTGGCTCAGCTGGTAAAGAATCTGCCTGCAATGTGGGAGACCTGGGTTCAATCCCTGGGTTGGGATGATCCCCTGAAGAAGGGAAAGGATACCCACTCCAGTAGTCTGGCCTGGAGAATTCCACGGACTATAGAGTCCTTGGGGTCACAAAGGGTTGGACATGACTGGGTGACTTTCACTTTTGCTTTTTTGCTTTCATGCTCAGTAGTAGGATTACTGGGTCATATGATAGTTCCATTTTTAGTTCCATTTTTAACAGTACAAGGAAGCTTTGTACTGTTCTCCATAGTGGCTGTATCAGTTTACATTCCCACCAGTAGTACAAGAGGGTTCCCTTTTCTCTACACCCTCTCCAGCATTTATTATTTGCAACTTTTTGATGATGATCATTCTGACATGTGTGAGGTCATGTAGACATGGGGAGGAGCTGGAGAGGGGATGAATTAGGAGATTGGGATTGACATTGTGAACTACCATGTATAATACAGCTTCTGGGAACCTGCTATACAGTGCAGGGAGCTCAGCTCCGTGCTCTGTGGTGACCTATATGGAAGGGATGGGCAGGGGCTGGGGGTGGAAGGGAAACTCAAGTGGGAGGATATATATGTATATACACATACCTATAGCTGATTCACTTCATTGTAGAGCAGAAAGTAACACAACATTGTAAAGCAACTATATACCCCAACAAAAATATTTTTCTAAATTTCTATAAATGGTCACAAATCCATTTTGGTCATTCAGATACTCTAAAGTGGAGAAGTAAAACCACAGATAATCCTGGGACCCACATTAACACAGTAATAAATATAACTCCAGATACTTTGTTTAAATTTGAAAGTCAATTTAGCATTTTATAATAACTTGTTTTTGCAAGATTTTTCTGAAGTGGCTAAAGAAACCTATTATAAACTCTAGGTAAAGGCAAATCCTTTAATTAAACATGCTGCATCTGCCTAGGTACACACTGGATGGAAAATTAGAAAGCTTTTAAATATTTAAGAGGGAGGAATATAAATTGGTAAGAGAATATTATTAGAGAAGACAGGATGCATAAAGAATAGTCAAACATAGATTAATTATTTCTCTCCTCCCTCAAAATAGTAGACATAATTACCAAAGATGATGAGGTTCAAGGCATGAGTATTGCTCCATCTTTATTTTGATTTACTTCTGTTTCTCTAAGAATTTCTTTCATTGATTTGTAGAATATTTATTGGTAAAATGTAAAAGATGTGAAGTCTGATAATACACACATACACACACGTACACACACACATGCGCGTGTGCGCGCGCGCGCGCACACACACACACACACACACACACACACACACACACCACACCATGAGTACTGATGTTTTCCAAAGAGGCCTGTAGGCCTGAGTATGTAGCCAAGGGAAAACCTAGCAAAGTAAAAATATTTGGAGACTTTTAAAAATTATTAAATTGTTTCAGAGAAGAACATTTTGAGACACATATTAGAGGAACATAAATATGTATATTGTGTCAGTATATTGAGCTCAGTTGCTCAGTCATGTCCAGCTGTTTGCAACTCCATGGACTATAGTCCACCAGGCTCCTCTGTCCATGGAATTTGTCAGGCAAGAGTCCTGGAGTGGGTTGCCATTTCCGAATGCAGGGGATCTTCCTGACCTAGGAATCAATCCCACACCTCTTGTGTCTCCTGCATTGGCAGGCAGATTCTTTACTGTTGCGCCTCCTGGGAAGCCCCATCAGTACATTACTGGTTCTTAAATAGCAGTTTTATTAAACGAGCCAAATTTGTGATAATTATATTCTTGCTTATTCTCAATAATGCTTAAATATTTTTTAAAAATCTATAAATAAAAAAATAATCCTGGAAATTTTCTTAATTGGGCACTTAGATGACACTTTCTCTTGTTATCTGATTTCACTGAGAATTCCACTACCACCTCAAATTGTAATAACATTTCAGCTTCCCACCTGTCATTTATGCAAAAGAAACATAAAGAATTATACGTTTTATGAGTTGGAATATAAAACCAAGAGTGTTCCTTTAAGAGGAAACTTTTTGAATCTATTATGAGGCCCCAGAAGAAATGGTAACACTCAAAGTCTGGCTGAGGGGGAAGAAATAAGAATATTAACTTCCATTGTTAACATTTCTACTTGCATGATGCATAGGCAGCAAGCATTCAACTTTGCAAAAACTGAATTTGTTTCTTTCCTGAAACCTTCTCTGCCTTTCATGTTTTCTGACTCTATGAATGATCCTAAAGGCATAATGTGACTGAAATGGTTTGGGAAGTCCTGGGACAGGTTGATTTTAGGTGGGGATATGGGGAATAATGTAATCTATGGTATTTATTTAATCATTCCATGAAATGATTGTTAATTACTTTAAGAAATTTTACACCTTTAAAAACTATGCTTATGGGCTTCCCTGATAGCTAAGAGGATAAAGAATCTGCCAGCAATGCTGGAGACTGCAGTTGGGAAGATCCCTTGGAGAAGGGAATGGCAACTCACTCCAGTAGTCTTGCCTGGAAAATCCCATGGACACAGGAGCCTGGCAGGCTTTACAGTCCATGGGGTTGCAAAGAGTCGGACATGACAAAGCAACTTTCACTTCACTTTACTTCAAAAATATGATCAGATTTGTGGTTACCAGAGGTGGGGATGGGGGATGGGGGAATTGGATGAAGGTGGTCAAAAGATGGGAACTTACAGTTATAAAATTAGTACATACTGGAGATATAATGTACAACATGATGACTGTAGTATAGTTAACATTACTGTATGATATATTTGAAAGTTGCTAAGCGAGTAGATCCTAAAATTTCTCATCAAAAGGAAAAAAAATATTTCTTTTAATCTACATAAGATGATGGATGTTAACTAAACTTATTGTGTTAATCATTTTATGATATATATGTCAGTCATTATGCTGTCCTTAAATGAGCTTGCAAAGAGTTGGACATGACTGAGCAACTAACAGGGTCAGGGTAAATGTAGAGTGCTGTATCTCAATTATTAGTAAATCTCAATAAAAACTAAAAGAAAAAATTCAAGTAAAAATTAGATGAAAACTAAATTTAAAGAAAGGTGGAAAACAGACTTAAGCTAGCTAAATGTTTCCAAAACAATAAAAAAATATGCTATGAAATATTTCAAAATGTTTTTAGCTAATTTTATGTATTATCAAGTATAATGACTATCACAATGCTAAAAGTCATAAATATTTCTCCCATGTTGGGATTTGTGATGTTGTGGCAGTGTATCAGGTGTATTATAACATGAGGCACAGAATTTGAAGAGGTCCCTTGGGGTTATGGGTCACCATGTCCCTTGATTCTATGCTTAACCTGGCATCATCACCCACTAGATTCTTCAAGACAGAAACCCAACAATTTTCTTGAATTACTCCTTCTCCATACCTTCTATCGTGGTGGTTTTGTCTCTAAGTTATGTCCGACTCTTTTGACCCCATGGACTGTAGCCCCACAGGCTCTTTTGTCCATGATATTTCCCAGGCAAGAATACTGGAGTGGGTTGCCATTTCCTTCCCCACAGCTCTACCTCATAATAAGTTATCAACTACACTTGGTTATAACTCTGAAGTTTTAAAGGGGTCCAAGGTGGGATTTTGTTCATAAAACCTACTCTCCTCTTTTTAGACACTCCAAGTTTCTCAAACATGTGAGCATAGATAAAGGATGCAACAACCAAATGGGACACAGGGTATCACATGGCAGTTATTAGTGATGTTCATCAAGTATTGACAGCTTGCCAACTTCCATGCTCAAGGCTAAACTGCACTTCACACCACATTTTGAAATTAAGTCTTTGAACAATGAAATTTGGGGAAAGTGACAGGAATCTCCTCCAACTGGATCCTTTAAAAGCCAGTGAGGGATTTGCCATATTCCCTCTCACTTCTATTATGATCTGGAAAGCATAGGCTGACATAAAGCTTTAATATCCCAGCTCCCTGAGCAACTGTGATGAACAGACTCCCTGTCAGCCCACATTGGACATAGACCAGGAGTAATATATATACTTTTGCTGTGTTAAGCTACCAACACTTGGAGATTGTTTATTTTTGACAGTATAAGCCAGTTCATCCTGACTGATATTTATCATTTAACTGACAGTTGCACAAATGCCTAATATGTGTCTTCCTGCCATGCTCCATGGAGAGCCTCTGAGATGAAAGTAGATTGAAGAATAGTAGCCTAAGTGAAGTCTCTTGTTTCTTTAACCATTTAGTATAAAATGTCAGTGACTGCAGAGGAAATTATGTAACCATCAGCCACCTGACCAAAAAAATGGCAAGGCCATACCTATGTCCTGAGTAATATTCATCCAAACCATAAAACGGGACTCTTCTGTAAAAATTTCATCAATGTTTGCTGTTAATTGATAACTTTTACCTTCTCCTACATCTCATTGTTGGGGCCTGTATATTCAGATGTGTTGGTGAAGAAATGGAATAATGGCTGAACCTCAAAAGGAGCCCTAAATTCCATTACTTGGAAAAGATTTACTGGCTTGCCCCTAGAGACCAGACTCTCATTAAGGCAGAAAGTGAAAAATGAAAGCACATCATGTTTCAATGCTGTTCTCCCATATCATCCCACCCTTGAAACATGTTAATTATATGTGAAATCAATTGCCAGCCCAGGTTTGATGCTCAGGGCTGTTGTACCGGGATGACCCAGAAAGAGGGAATTGGGAGGGAGGAGGGAGGGGGCTTCTGGAAGGGGAACATATGTATACCCATGGCAGATTCATGTCATTGTATAGCAAAACCAACACAATAAAGTAAAGAAAATTTTAAAAAAAAAAGCACATCATGGCTCTTGTTCATTAAGGCATAAGAACTTTAAATACTAAATAAATGTGGTATGGGCTTCTCCAGTGACTTTACAGTAAAGAAGAAAAGTGAAAGTCCCTCAGTCGTTTCCGACTCTTTATGATCCCATGGACTATACTGTCCATGGAATTCTCCAGGCCAAAATACTGAAGTGAGTGGCCTATCTCTTCTCCAGGGAATCTTCCCAACCCAGAGATCGAACCCAGGTCTCATTTATTGCAGGCAGATTCTTTACCAGCTGAGTCACAAGGGAAGCCCAAGTATACTGGAGTGGGTCGCAGTAGAGAATTTGCCTGTAATGCAGGGGGCACAGGAGTTGTGGGTTCAGGTTTGATCCCTGGGTCAGGAATAGTCCCTGGAGGAGGAAATGGGAACCTACTCCAGTATTCTTGCCTGAAAGATCCCATGGACAGAAGAGCTGGGCTGGCTGTACTCCAAAGAATTTCAGAGTTGGACCCCACTGAGCGACTGAGCTCGTGCACATACACATTTAGTAATGGATTTTGACAGATAATGTTAGCCATCTCTTCTTTCTTAGTGATAAGTTAGAACGCTGTAACAGGAGATATTGTAAATGTGGGTGTAAAGTTTCTTCCTTCCTACAGGAAAAATAGATTCATTCTTAAATAGAAGGATAATGCTTCCTTCTCCAGTCTCTCTCAAATTTATTAACATTTCTTTATCCTTGCTCCCACTAAATGAATTTACTTCATCATGTTTCCTCATTTGAATTATACCAGTAGATTTCTGTAAGACTCCCTGAATTCTACAGTCTTGGGTCAGTGATTTATATTACAACCCCGATTGATGTTTTTCTAAAAATGCAAATCGAATCCTTCTGAATCTTAAAATCCTCCAATGCTATCTCAAATAAGAGTTTTTAATGTTCTCCCTCTTCTCCTTTGCCTTATCATACACCACTAAGTATTATAATTTGCTACAAGTGCACTAAGCATTTAGTTATTCAAGAGTACTACGCTCCCTCTGGGAGTTGCATGCACCATTCCAGTTGCCTTCTTTCATTGACTGTCTACTAATAATTCAGGTTTCAAATTTAAATGCCTTTTCTTCTGGAAAATCTTGGTTAACTGCTGTATGTAAAAATTATGACCAAAAAAATTATCCTGGTACAATCTCATACTTGAAAGGTTTTATTTCTTTTATCCTGACTACTGTCCTGTGAAGGCCTAGAGGTGGCTGGCATAAGCAAGGAATAGAATATAGGGAGAAAATTAGATTTGTCTTTCCTAAATATTATATACTGGTCAGATGATGGATGATACCTGAGAGTACTGACCTGTAGAGAAAAAGGTCATGAAGGTCCACTGCAGTTATTTAAATGTAGCCTTGGCCTAATGAGGTTCACAAGACAATGCCCAGCATTCCATATGGAGGATTATGGTAAAAGTCTTGTAATAATAAACAGACATTTTTCTAGACTTGAAACTCTTCAGTTTCCTAAATCTAATCCATTGCCCCAACTACATTTAATTTATGTCTCCAGATTTTCTTTCTGTATTGACTTCTCCCCCTTGATCCACAAATATACTCATGTTGTAATAAATAAATTGTTTTCTTTAATTTGTTACTGTTGAAGTTATTGTCTCTCCTATCTTCCTCCTTCCTCTTGTCACTACACCCTTTGATAGAATGAATTGTACCAGTTCCTTCCCACACTCAACATTCACTCATTTCTCTATCAAGAATGCTTTGACCCTACCCTCAGTTAGTGATTAACACTGACTCTCAGTGGTCAGGATACTACATGTTCACAGATGGAGAGACGTACTCTGCTGTGTCTTACCTGATCTCACCACAGTATATGATGGTGTTAATATCTTTTTCTGAAATTCTCTCTCTTTTTTTAAACTCCTAAGATCAGTACTATTTTGATTCTACTTTCTTTAAGCCTACTTCTGCTGGGAAAATAATTTTCCATTACTTGAAAACAAATTATACTTTGGCTCTGACTCTATTTTTTTTCACTGTCCCTTAAATAAGTTCTTAAAATACCTTCATAGTTATATTTCTAGACATAACTCAGTTAATTAAAAAAATACTTCTGTATGATGAGCACTGGGCTAGAATTAATGTGAAGATGAATTAAATCTAGTCCTTGATTATTGGAAACTCCCTTGGAGGATATGATTCAGTAGCAATGACACATGAGAATTGTCTTTTGAACAAAAGTCCCAGTTGATAAGATAGATTCAAGAAACACGGATCTGGAATAGTAGTTCTCAAACTTCAGTGTCCCTAAACATTACTTTAGGAACTTGTTAAAGTAGAAGATTTCTAGGTTCTTTCTTTCTGTAGTCAGATTTAGTAGAATTCAGATAGGGTTCAGACACTGGAATTTTTAATAAGTGCCCACCCCAAATTGTGGTTATATAAGGGATACCAAGACAGTTATGTAAGAAACATTGGTTGAATGAAATATCAGCTGGAAAAACAGATGGCAAAAACACATTATAAGTGAGTCTAGATAAATATTTTGTCTCATATGGTTCTACTGTGTTTTCTGCCTTTTCCCTTCTAGAAGTTTAACAATGAGCTCTTTCAGAAGGATTGAATTAGTTTATGGGAAACCAAGGTCCTTAGCTGATACCAAGAGCATTAGTATGCAGACTCACCTAGATAAACTCAAGCATGAAAAGGTCTTATTCCTATCCAGGAAGCTCCCACTGTTATATAGTCAACTAGGAACTGCATTACCCCTCCCATCTATCTTATAGAATGTGGAGGGGTAAAAGCAGGTTCCTCCTTCTGGAGCACACTCCAGGTAAGTGGCTCAACTACTCCTTCCTGTGGGATGGTGAAGGCTTGGAGGATAATATACATCCAGCTACTCTATCTGCCTGCAAATTTCCCTAGTAAGTGTATTGTATTGTATTCCTGTGCCCCTGGTAAAACCATTGCTGACCACAATGGGCATACCACATTTATAGCCATATGGTGATAAGGAATGGATGAAAGAGTTTCTGCAGGCCATCCTAAAGGGCCACCCTTTAGGTGATGCAGTGGTAAAGAATCTGCTTATAAATGTAGGAGATGCCAGAGATGTGGGTTTGATCCCCGGGTTAGGCAGATCCTCTGTAGAAGGAAATGGCAACCCACTCCACTATTCTTGCCTGGACAATCTCATGGACAGAAGAAACTGCCATGAGGTTGCAAAGAGTGGGACATGGCTGAGCATGCACACAGGCCATCCTAGTTGTGGAACATGCTTCTGGTGATGACAACAGACCATCAAGATAACTGGTGACCAGGTGACCATATTGACTGTCAAACACAACAGTCTCAGAGTGACCAAGTCCTTGGTCAGATTGAAATGTCTTCTACCTGGGTCTTTGTCTTATTCATGAGCTGTCATCTCTATAGGTTCCCTATACCATGAAATCTCAAGAGTAAAAGGATCATCTGGGTATTCTAAAAAAGATAACAATGTCAGGGTTTAAAAAAAATGTAAAAATGGGCAAGCAGACAACTATAAGAAGGCTACTAGTAGACAGTTTCAGCAGAGCTTGGAGAGATCCAGCAGGAGAGCTTGTGCACAGAGTCAACACATACAGCCAAAGAAACTTATTCTGTTGCATCTACTCCTGTAAGTCTGTGGTGGGGGTGGGGGTGGGAATATAGGTGCCCAGAACAGACTTAAGAGAAATATATGGAGAAGATCAGTAAGAAATCAGTGTAGAGTTAGGACCAGCTTCTCACCCCAGGCTCCGTTTCCCACTGTTCATCTCAGGTTCCATTTCTGATTTCCCATCCTGGGGAGAGGCCTTTTTTTAAGGCCTTCTCTGCTGGAGGTTATACAGCTATAGTCAGTTATTTTATCTGGACTGCCTTGCTGTTCTTTTGTTAGACTATATAATTGATTTAGACTTTGAGTTCCTTAAATCCAGCACTAGGGAGAGGACAGGTTGGTTGGATGAGATCACTTGACCCCTGCTGATGGACTTTATTATATTTGGCCAGGGGCATTGCTGAGAAATGACTGTAATTCTAAAACTTGCCACAGTCATGCAATTGAAACAATACCACTTTCCAGGAGTAGAGAAATCAGTCTCCATATAAAAGACTTAATGCAGGCAAGGATGTTCTACAACACAGTTTCACAGTTCAACAACCTGACTCAACTACTTAAAAAAAAAGTCAGTAGTACTTAGGACTTCGCTGTGGTTTGTCAGGTCTATACAGTGAAATGTCTACTGTTGTTCCAACAGTGATCTATATCATAAAGGTAACTTAACAAGTCACTTCTGTTACTGGAACTTGGTATGCATTCTTGGATCAGCTTTTTACCATGCTTCACAGAGAAGGGTAAACTTAGTTTGCCTTCTTTTAGCAAGGTATGCTGAACATACAGACTGTCCAAAACTCCACAGCTAGTGATGTATCGTCAATGGGTTGGGAAAACCAAATATAATGTGAATTATTTGATAAAATCCAGCATGGCATTATATTAGCTTTTAAACAATAATTCTTCATTTGAAAATTTTATATAAATACAAAAAGAAAGATAGTATATTAAACCACCATATGTATATCTTACAATATAAATATACACATTCTGAATATCAACATTTACTAACAATCTAATGTTCCTATTTCATTTATACTGTCGTGTTTTTTCCACTGACAATATTTTAAGCAAATTTCAGATGAATATTCATAATATTTTTAGATTGGCCCCAACCAATGAAACTGCTTGCATTTGTATGCCATTCAGGCATAGTCAACTAAAAATGGATGGACCGCTCATAAGGACAAAAATCCAAGGTCTTCTTGAGACTCTAGGGTCATCAGCCCAAAATGATATTCCCCAGCTTATTAAGAGCAAACTACTGGCCATGCAGCCACCACCTAAAACAAAAGTGACTTACCATCTGATTGGCCTTTTGGGGAGTTTTACTATAGCCAAGTCACCATATAGCTGGCCAAGAACAATTGGGATCCTTAAAACAAGAAGTCTTGAAAAATTCCAGGTATCAGTAACACAAGCCAAGCCATGTTCTTTGCCTCTACTATTCCTATCAGAGTCAATGTTATACATGTGTTCCCTTTCCAGAACCCACCCCCCCGCCAACCTCCCTTCTGATTCCATCCCTCTGGATCATCCCGGTGCACCAGCCCTGAGCATTCTGTATCATGCATCAAACCTGGGCTGGCGATTGATTTCACATATGATAATTTACATGTTTCAATGCTGTTCTCCCATATCATCCCACCCTTGCCCTCTCCCATTGAGTCCAAAAGACTGTTCTATACATCTGTGTCTCTTTTGCTATCTCGCATACAGGGTTATCATTACCATCTTTCTAAATTCCATATATATGCGTTAGTATACTGTATTGTTGTTTTTCCTTATGGCTTACTTCACTCTGTATAATAGGCTCCAGTTTCGTCCACCTCAGTAGAACTGATTCAGATGTATTCTTTTTTAAGGGTAAGCAATATTCCATTGTATATATGTACCACAGCTTTCTTATCTATTCATCTGTTGATGGACATCTAGGTTGCTTCCATGTCCTGGCTATTGTAAACAGAGCAGCGATGAACATTGGGGTACACGTGTCTCTTTCCATTCTGGTTTCCTTGGTGTGTATGCCCAGCACTGGGATTGCTGGGTCATATGGCAGTTCTATTTCCAGTTTTTTAAGGAATCTCCACACTGTTTTCCATAGTGGCAGAACCTGTCCTTTTATGCAAAGTGGATACTACTGATCTGTGACCTATAATTTGTACAGGATGGTATGAAGTTTCTGAGCCTCCCTCTGCTCCACCTTTTCTCTGTCAAAAGGTACACATTTACAAGATCATCAACTAGGGTAAAGAGTGTGACCTAAAGTCCAGGGAGAACTTTTTGCCTTGTTAGCACCATGTTCTCACCAGCTAAACTAATCATCTCAGAAGGAAACAATACGAATAGGTTATAAAAAAAATTATGTTTAAAAACCAAATACAGAATAGTGGAACACAGAAATTTGGAGTTAGAATACTTGAGCTCATGGCTTAGCCCTGTAGTTTCATTTTGTACTGGCCAATTTTATCCCTTCTTTTCCATCCAAGTTTCTAGGAAGTGGTCTGTGCTATTGGTCTTCATTTTGTCACCTGTTGCTCACCCAAATCAGTCTTGATACACACTTCTATCTGTGCCATCTTACTAAAAGTGCTTTCCCAAACTCACCATCATAAATTTATCAAGAGTGATGTAACAACCACTGCAGGTCCTGGTCCTTTTGACCTTTCCAACCTGCTCAAAACTACCTGGACTTTTTGTTGGTTTTCCAGTTTTTTCCACAAAAATCAGTCTCGCTCTTTCTCTCTCAGCTTTCTTTTCCTATTTTTCTTTCCCAGAGATTTCTCTTCATATATTTCCTGTTTTTACTTTTAATACTCTGCCTGATTAACTTAATCTTCTTTCCTCACTATGCAAACATTGACAGAACTGAAATACAGGCTTCTGGTCTCTAGTTTTCTATATCCAACTCTACTTGAATGTCCCTTTGAACATTCAAAACCTTCAAAATTGAACTTTGTCAACATTTTATATCTTTAGTATCCACCTAGTGGTTCAAGTCTGAAAACTTGTTATTGTCCTGTGTCCTGAATTTGCCTTCATAGCTTTTGTGCCCTTTTTCTTCGCAGCATCTGCACTGCCTTCAGTGGAGACACTGGATGGCTTCATTCTCTAGTCTTAACTCTCCTTAAACTCTTTTCCCAACTGTTGTCAATGTGTAGGTGTGTATATTCTATATGCATATATATATATATATACATATATATATATTTAAATCTAAGAATCTTTGGTACCTACTAAAATATCTTCATGATTTCCCATTGCTTCAAACTGCCTTCCAGTCTCTTCAACTTTCCATAAAATTGTTTTGTCATCTTGGTGCTCACATCTGCAGTCTCATTAGTTGTCACTTCACTCTTGTATCCTATGCTCCAGCCATCCTGTACCACTTGTGGATTCCATGGTTCCATGATTGTGCAGAAGTCTGTTCCTTATTCTATTCTGATGTTGCTACCTTTATTGCCCTCTGCATTGCTCAACCTATAGTATCTAACTTCATCAGTCCTTAAAATTTTAATTATCTACCTTCTAGAATCCTCGCCTAATACATATGCACACAACTAAACTGAATGAGCTGCCTTGATTTGTCTTTATGTATTTTCGTAGAATTCTGG
The DNA here is from genome assembly GCA_007570785.1 of Antilocapra americana. Classification (NCBI taxonomy): domain Eukaryota; kingdom Metazoa; phylum Chordata; class Mammalia; order Artiodactyla; family Antilocapridae; genus Antilocapra; species Antilocapra americana. The sequence goes on from ML662453.1 coordinate 5,627,110, forward strand.
ATTTACTTTCTTGCAAACAACAATACTGTATTTTATTTATTTCTTGTCCATCTCCTCACCATCATGTTTCTCCTTAATACTGGCATTTTGCATTAATTTTCTTTCTCCTCTACCATCCAGCACCATATGGCACAAGGTAAATATTCACAGCCCTCACAGCAAATGAATCTATGATTTATAACCAACTATATACCCATTATCAAAATGTGACAGAATGCCTCTATATTGTAGGTTCTCCATTTATTAAATAAGAATTTTAGCAATATGGGATTGTGAAAGTTAGATGAAATGTTGCATATGAACAGATTTTGATATTATAAAACATTAAAAAAATTCAATTTAGAGATCAATCCTTGGTTATAGTTCTTAGTAAATACAAATGTGTTTACATTTCTCAAATATGTTTGGATTTCATAAAATTTGCATGCCCCTAGAAGAGATCCGCTGGATCATCGAAACAGAGAGAGTTCCAGGAAAACATCTATTTCTGCTTTATTGACTCTGCCAAAGCCTTTGACTGTGTGGATCACAATAAACTGTGGAAAACTCTTCAAGAGATGGGAACACCAGACCACCTGACCTGCCTCTTGAGAAATCTGTATGCAGGGCAAGAAGCAACAGTTAGAACTGGACATGGAACAACAGACTAGTACCAAATAGGGAGAGGAGTACGTCAAGGCTGTATATTGTCACCCTGCTTATTTAACTAATATGCAGAGTACATCATGAGAAATGCTGGGCTTGGATGAAGCGCAAGCTGGAATCAAGATTGCCAGGAGAAATATCAATAACCTCAGATATGCAGGTGACACCACCCTTATGGCAGAAAGTGAAGAAGACCTAAAGAGCCTCTGGATGAAAGTGAAAGAGGAGAGTGAAAAAGTTGGCTAAAGCTCAACATTCAGAAAACTAAGATCATGGCATCTGGTCCCATCATGTCATGGCAAATAGATGGAGAAACAGTGGAAACAGTGGCTGACTTTATTTTTTTGGGCTCCCAAATCACTGCAGATGGTGACTGCAGCCATGAAATTAAAAGATGCTTACTCCTTGGAAGGAAAGTTATGACCAACCTAGATAGCACATTAAAAAGCAGATCCATTACTTTGCCAACAAAGGTCTGTCTAGTCAAGGCTGTGGTTTTTCCAGTAGTCATATATGGATGTGAGAGTTGTAAAGAAAGCTGAGCACCAAAGAATTGATGCTTTTGAACTGTGGTGTTGGAGAAGACTCTTGAGAGTCTATTGGACTGCAGGGAGATCCAACTAGTCCATCCTAAAGGAGATCAGTCCTGGGTGTCCATTGGAAGGACTGATGTTGAAGCTGAAACTCTAGTACTTTTGCCACCTGATGCGAAGAGCTGACTCATTTGAAAAGACCCTGATGCTGGGAAAGATTGAAGGCAGGAGGAGAAGGGGACGACAGAGGATGAGATCATTGGATGCCATCACCGACTCAATGGACATGAGTTTCAGTAAACTCTGGGAGTTAGTGATGGACAGGGATGCCCAGCGTGCTGTAGTCCATGAGGTTGCAAAGAGTTGGACATGACTGAGCAACTGGACTGAACTGAACTGAGAAGAGATCAACCCAGCAATAACTTCCATGGTCTGAAAACATGAATAAAAACAGAAGGCATACAGCTAAGCCATTTCATTTGAGAACAAAATGCAAACAAAAGCAAGAAACATTGAATTGCCTGTACGAATGCCCTAGTACGGGCAATAGATATATGCATATGATTATATATATATATATATATATATATATATATATATGTATATATGTAACTAATTTGAATATCTTCCTCTTACAAATAAGTTGTGAACAAAGCAGCATAAAAGAACAGCTTTTTCACTTATGTTCATCTTTATTTTCCCCTCCAGACTACACAAGCTCTTAAAGTAGAAAATAAGGCGAATGCGCTACCTTTGAAAGCTTTCTCTGCAGGATGACTCAGTCCTCTGGCTATTGTTCATTCTATTTCTTTTTGTTAGAGAGCCACTAGGAGGTTAATTTAAAGTTTTCAGGAAATCAGTGTATTCACCTCTCAATTTACTTCTTAAATAAATATCAAAAGAGGTCAACGGTCATCTTCTAAGTGCTATTAGGTTCAGAAAATGACCAAGCAAAACATACTGCCACCTTTAGCACTACATTGTTGTGAAGCTGATATTTTCAAGGTAAAACCTACTTTCTTTCTTTCTTTTTTTTTTTATTAGTTTTGCCATACAATGACATGATATCACCATGGGTTTACATATGCTCCCCCTCCAGAACCCCCCTCCCTCCTCCCTCCCTCCTCCCTCCCCCCTGGAAATGTCAATGCACCAGCCCCGAGCATCAATCCTGGGCTGGTGATTGATTAGACATATGATAATTAACATGTTTCAATGCGATTCTCCCTACTTTCTTTATTGATTAGAGCAGGTCCCTGTATTTCTGTAGACACAGTCAGAGAGATGAAGCTGGGAACATTAGATTCTTCTCCACCTCCTGTGCCACAGGATATTTGGTCAGGCCCATCAAACCACAGAAGTTTAGAGTTTCATTTGTAAGAGTCATTCAACTCTGAGGTCCCTATAATATTCAGGAAAAAACTGTCTTTGACCTATAGTATATATTTTTAATTCTGGAAAAATAAAAAATAAATTTACAGTAATAACTTGAATGGCATTTCAAGAGCATGGCAAGTTATATTTTATGAAAAGTTTATGAGAGTGTACTGGAAAATAAAGTTTTCTTCACCCTCTTAAGTTCTGTATCTGGGATCTGCAAATTAAACTGACAAATACAGATTAATAGAATAGTTTATTACTATGCATATGGAGTCTTCACAAAAAAAGGTAGTGAAAATTCAAAGAAGTGGTTAGACCCAGCACCTTATATACCATTTTAAAAAAGAACAATAAACGTGTGGAGAGATGAAAAGACAAAGGAATAGGGGCTTAAGCTTTTAGCAGCTGAAATTGTAGGAAGGTAACACTATGGAAGGACACTAATAAAAGGAAAAGGTTGTCTACTAAAGTCCTATTTCTGCAGACTCCTCAATGTGTTATCTCTGTTGATAAGATTCATTCACCCCTTCCTGGTATTGGGAAGGGGGCACCTTCTCAAAAGGAAGAGACAATTTGTCCAGTTCTTGGTATTTTTTTCTGCTTGGTATATATATTACTTTTTAAGTTTTTTTTCATTATTGAAATGTAGTTAATTTACAATGTTATGTTAGTTTTAAGTGTCTAGCAAAGAGATTCAGATATATACATATATTCTTTTTCAGATTCTTTTCTGTTGTAGGTTATTAGAAGATATTGAATGTAGTTCATTATACTGTATAGTAGGTCATCTTTGCTTATTTTTTATATAGTGATATTTATATTCTTCAAAAATTGCAGAAAGAGTTTAACTCCTATATGATCCTTTCCCCATTCTTTTCCATCTCTTCATTCCAAGACTTATTTTTCATTCATATTTTCTCTTTTTCATTCCAGAGCTATTTTTATTCTTTGCTGCAAGTTTATATAGACAAACAATTTATATTTAGTTTGTATTTATATTAATATACTTTAAATAAGTAAGAAGCTTTAATATTATCATTTCTTCATTAAAAGATGGATTTAACTGGGGTCACTATACCCTCCTTAGGAGGCAAACATAAACTAGTGATGGAGATTCAGATTTGAAATCCAAAGGCTTGGTTTTGAGTTCTGGCTAAAGCTGCTTGTTTTGGGCAAGTTCCATTAACTCACTGCATTACAGAATTCCAGTTAAAAAGAAGAGAAAATGTGTGCATTTTTGGATTTGTGAAGATTATATAAAATATAGCATACAGAAGTATTTGGGAAGCTATAAAATGTTTCCAATATAAAATATTATTATGCTATTTATTCTCCTCTCTTAATTCTTGAATACAGCTGTTTTTTTCTGTGTTTTAAGAGGCAAAATAGTTCTTAACTGTTTTGTAAAACTGCCTGAGCTCATAAAATATGTGTTTAAAGACTATTTCTAGGCCAATGGGAACCCTACCTATTAGGAACTGGTAAATAATCATGGGCTTCCCTGATGGCTCAGCTGGTAAAGAATCTGCCTGCAATGCTGGAGACTCAGGCTCTATCCCTGGGTTGGAAAATCGCCTAGAGAAGAGAATGGCTACCTACTTCAGCTTCTTGCCTGAAGAATTCCACAGACAGAGGAGCCTGGTGGGCTACAGTCCATACAGTCACAAAGAGTTGGACATGACTGAACACGCAAACAGAAAATAAACATCCATTGGATTGTGATGATACCTCTTTCATATAAAGTAATATTATTATTTTTTAAAAACTTATGTTTCCAGTGTTAAAAGAGAGCTAAGCCTTTCTCTAGGGCTTCCCACATGGTGCTAGTGGTTAAGAATCTGCCTGCCAGTGCAGGAGATTCAAGAGATGTGGGTTCAATCCCTGGGTCAGGAATATCCCCTGGAGTAAGAAATAGAAACTCACTCCAGTACTCTTGCCTGGAAAACGTCATGAAAAAGAGAGCCTGGTGGGCTGCAGTCCATGGGGCTGAAGAATCGGACACGACTGAGTGACTAATAATTTATTGAAAATGATTAAAGTTGAAATTGATACTGTTGGAACAAAGTCCTGTTGGGAGATTTTCTCCTCTCCTGAAGATGAGCCAGACACTTATTCACATGGTTATTTAATGTAAATATGGACTTTTCTATCAACTACATGACTCTTTTTCATTGTCATGAACTGCTATTGCATGTACATCAGTGGCAGAGTTCCTAGTGATGATGCTGTTGTTTTTTCTCGTCTCAGATCAGGGACCAGACTATTTGTTCATTCCAGAGGAGTGAAGATGCTGACAGATCAGATGCTGCCAGCAGCTATCTGTCAGTTTGGAGAAGGGGGCAGGAGTGCTTGGCGACAGGGCTGGGGCTCAAGCAGCTGTTTCAGCTGCTATTCACTCTGGAGTTCAGGGCATGTGTCTCACACTACCTGTCTTTCAAAGAATTCATCTTTCTATATCAGAAAGATCTGTAAATCCCAAAGAATCCAAAGGTGAAAGAGAGCAGTACAAATTATAATTATGCTTGATTTTTATCTGTGCCCAAATAGGAGGCTCACTCTTATTTATTCTGCCCTTTCCCTGGGCACATACAAATTGCTTGAGTTTCAGTTGCATACACTTATGCCAGACAGAACCATCACACATCTGCAGTAAAGCCACTCACAATGCGTCAGAATATCTTGCAGCACTGAAGTTGGCGTGTTTTCGTGGAAAGAACATCGGACCAGAATCTAAATGATCTGGATTACAGTCCTGACTCTGTGATGGATTGGCTATGTGACCTTGGGCAAATACTTTCTGTCCAGACTTCAGTATTTTCAATTGAAAAACCAGATGGTTGTGGTAGGTAATTGCTGAAGTTCCTTTTAGCTCTGATTCTGTGATTTCTAAATGTGTGTGAGTGTGTGCTCAGTCGCTCAGTCATGTCCAACTCTTTGTGACCCATGGACTGTAGCCCACCAAGCTCCTCTGTCCATGGAATCGTCCAGGCAAAAATACTGGAGTGGGTTGCCATTTCCTACCTCAGGGGATCTTCCTGACCCAGGGATTGAACCCATGTCTCTTGTATCTTCTGCATTGGCAGGCAGAATTTTTTTACCATTGTGCCACCTGGGAAGCCTCATGATTATAATAACAGCTACATTTGTTGAGCATATTTTTTGTGTGTACAATTGGACCAGTGTCTAGGGTTAAAAGTTATTTACCCCTAAAAACAGCCTTTTGATGAAGTTAAGTGCTACCATTGATTCATAAAAGAGGCAAAGAAAAAGTGAAAGTGTAGTCACTCAGTGGTGTCCAACTCTTTTCGACCCCATGGACTGTAGCCAACCAGCCTCCTCTGTCCATGGAATTCTCTAGGCAAGAATACTGGAGTGGATTGCCATTTCCTTCTCCAGGGGATCTTCTTGACCCAGGGATTGAACCTGGATCTCCTACACTGTGGGCAGATTCTTTACCTACTGAGCCACCTGGGAAGCCTAAAAGAGGGAAGTGATGCTAAATAGTTTGGTCAAAGTCTCGTTGGTAAGGGCAGAACTGATATACAAAGTTATTTACATCTTTTACAGGAGTCATAGCATTAAGGTGCCTTGAAAACAATTTTAATGGCTCTGTAGTTCTGGACCTCAAAATATCCAGATTGTCCTAGAATCATTTACTTATTTCTGAAATTTCACTAGTATTTCTAAAATTTCTACTATTAGCTTCTGTATCCCACAACAACATAGTGTTGAGTTTGAACTCCCTGAAGTTTGAAAGGCACTTTTATGATTTCTTTAAAAGTTTTGTTTATGAAGAAAATAACTTTTGCCTTGCTGCCCTATGAACATCTCAGTTTGGAACACTTTATAAACTAACAAAGTAGAAATTAAAATTAATCTTATTGTTACATACATTTGCATATTTTAATCTGCAATATAAGCAGACGAATGGATAAGGAAGCTGTGATACATATACACAATGGAATATTACTCAGCCATTAAAAAGAATATATTTGAATCAGTTCTAATGAGATGGATGAAACTGGAGCCTATTATACAGAGTCAAGTATGCCAGAAGGAAAAACAACAATACAGTATACTAACACATATATATGGCAATGATAATCTTGTATGCGAGACAGCAAAAGAGACGCAGATGTATAGAACAGTCTTTTGGACTCTGTGGGAGAGGACGAGGGTGGGATGATATGGGAGAATGGCACTGAAACATGTAAATTATCATATGTGAAATTAATCGCCAACCCAGGTTTGATGCATAATACAGGGTGCTCAGGGCTGGTGCACCAGGATGACCCAGAGGGATGGAATTGGGAGAGAGGTGGGAGGGGGGTTCTGGAAGGGGAACACATGTATACCCATGGCAGATTCATGTCAATGTATGGCAAAACCAACATGATAATGTAAAGAAAAATAAATAAATAAAGTGCTTACCACACACACACACAAAAAGGTTAATACTTGTTGATTTTTTAAATTATTGAAAGCATAAGATACATGAGAAAGTAGAATAAACACTTCAAAATAATAATTGTCAGCTTTTTGAGGAATAACTGGCCAATCAATATTATTTATCTCTTAGGTTTTTTCTTTCTGCTAAGAACAAAAAGGAAGTCAGAGATGTTGGAAAGAAATGGCCGGGTTTAGGGGCAGATTTTAGAGTGGCCTCTAATTTCTTACTGACCACAAATGATTTAGTTCAGTTTTCCACTCATCTTTTCTTTTGTGAAAATGGTAGATGATATCTTCCTCACAGCACAAAGATACAATATACAGAGTCATAAAGTACACAAAGGTATACCTATCTCTTTGATTATATTAATAGCCTTCTCATGAGACCCCATTTCACCAATATTTGTTTCTCTATATTATTTATTGAATCAAAATGACCTTTATGATTACTTTGTTTCAGCTTAAAACGTTCAATCATTCCTCTTTTCCAGGAGGAGCAAACTCAAGTTCTTCTACTTGCCACACAAGACCTGTGACAATTGAACTGGAGTGTCTCTTTGCTGCTATGCGTGTTGTGTCCATCCTCATGTGAAAATTTGGCTTTTCCTTGATTTTCTGAAACACTACTCACCCAATGTAGTCAAATAAACCTTTCAGTGTGGCCAACTCAAGCTAGAATCTACTGGTTTTACATGTCATTTTCTGCCTGTTTTCTGTCTCCTCTTTTCTTTCTAACTGACAAGCTCTCCTCGTCTTTTAAGATGTAACTGAATTTTCACCTCCCCTAAGAGTCTTCCCTTTATTGTGCCCATCTTTGCATAAAAAGTTCCCTTGATATCTCCAGTTTTCATGAAGAGATCTCTAGTCTTTCCTATTCTATTCTTTTCCTCTATTTCTTTGCATTGATCACTGAGGAAGCTTTCTTATCTCTCCTTGCTACTCTTTGGAACTCTGCATTCAAAAGGATATATGTTTCCTTTTCTCCTTTGCCTTTCGCTTCTCTTCTTTTCATAGTTGTTTGTAAGTCCTCCTCAGACAACCATTTTGCCTTTTTGCATTTCTTTTTCTTGGGGAATGGTCTTGTTCACTTCCTCTTGTACAATGTCACTAACCTCTGTCCATAGTTCTTCAGGCACTCTGTCTGTCAGATCTAATCCCTTGAATCTATTTCTCACTTCCACTGTATAATTGTAAGGGATTTGATTTAGATCATACCTGAATGGTCTAGTGATTTTCCCTACTTTCTTCAATTTAAATCTGAATTTGGCAATAAGGAGTTCATGATCTGAGCCATAGTCAGCTCCCAGTCTTGTTTTTGCTGACTGTATAGCACTTTTCCATCTTTGGCTACAAAGAATATAATCAATCTGATTTTGGTATTGACCATCTGGTGATGTCCATGTGTAGAGTCTTCTCTTGTGTTGTTAAAAGATGGTATTTGACTTGACCAGTGCATTCTCTTGGCAAAAATTGGCACGTTAAAGGCCAGAAGTGGTATGGACCTAACAGAAGCAGAAGATATTAAGAAGAGGTGGCAAGAGTACACCAAAGAACTATAAAAAACAGATGTTCATGACCCAGATAATCACGATGGTGTGATCACTCACCTAGAGTCAGACATCCTGGAATGTGAAGTCAAGTGGGCCTTAGAAGGCATCACTACGAACAAAGCTAGTGGAGGTGAAGGAATTCCAGTTGAGCTATTTCAAATCCTAAAAGATGATAGTGTGAAAGTGCTGCAGTCAATATGCCAGCAAATTTGGAAAACTCAGCAGTGGCCACAGGACTGGAAAAGGTCAGTTTTCATTCCAACCCCACAGAAAGGCAATGCAATGCTCAAACTACCTCACAATTGCACTCATCTCACACACTAGTAAAGTAATGCTCAAAATTCTCCAAGCCAGGCTTTAGCAGTACATGAATCATGAACTTGTAGATGTTCAAGCTGGTTTTAGAAAACAGAGATAACCAGACCTCAAATTGCCAACATACGTCAGATCATTGAAAAAGCAAGAGTGAAGTTGCTCAATCATGTCCCATTCTTTTTGAACCCATGGAGTATAGACCACCAGGATCCTCCATCCATGGAATTTTCCAGGCAAGAGTCCTAGAATAGGTTGCTATTTTCTTCTCTAGGAGATCTTCCTGACCCAGGTATCAAACCCAGGTCTTCCTCATTGCAGGCAGATGCCTTACCATGTGAGCCACCAACATAAAAAAATCTAGTTCTGCTTTATTGACTACACCAAAACCTTTGACTGCATGGATCAAAACAAACAGTGAAAATTCCTTAAGAGATGAGAATATCAGACCACCTGACTTGCCTCCTGAGAAATCTTAGGCAGGTCAAGAAGCAACAGTTAGAATTGGACATGGAACAACAGACTGGTTCCAAATCGGGAAAGGGATATGTCAAGGCTATATATTGTCATCCTACTTATTTAACTTCTATGAAGAGTACAGCATGAGAAATGCTGGGCTGGATAAAGCACAAGCTGCAGTCAGGATTGCTAGGAGAAATATCAATAACCTCAGATATGCAGATGACACCACCTTTATGGCAGAAAATGAAGAAAAACTAAAGAGCCTCTTGATGAAAGTGAAAGAGGAGAGTGAAAAAGTTGGCTTAAAGCTCAACATTCAGAAAACTAAGATTATGGCATCTGTTCCCATCGCTTCATGGCAAATATATGGAGAAACAGTTGAAACAGTGACAGACTATTTTTTTGGGCTCCCAAATCACTGCAGATGGTGACTGCAGCCATGAAATTAAAAGACACTTTCTCTTTGGAAGAAAAACTATGACCAACCTGGACAGCACATTAAAAAGCAGAGACGTTACTTTGCCAACAAATGTCCATCTAGTCAAAACTTTGGTTTTTCCAGTAGTCATGTATGGATGTGAGAGTAGAACCGTAAAGAAAGCTGAGTGCCAAAGAATTGATGCTTTTGAACTGTCGTGTTGAAGAAGACTCTTGAGAGGCCCTTGGACTGCAAGGATCCAACCAGTCCATCCTAAAGGAGATCAGTCCTGGGTGTTCATTGGAAGGACTGAAGCTGAAGATCCAATACTTTGACCACCTGAAGTGAAGAACTGATTCTTGGTAAATGACCCTGATGCTGGGAAAGATTGAAGGCAGGAGGAGAAGGGGTTGACAGAGGATGAGATGGTTGGATATCATCACCAACTCAAGGGACATGAGTTTGAGCAAGCTCCAGGAGTTGGTGATGAACAGAGAATACTGTTGTGCCTCAGTGCATGGGGTTGCAAAGAGTTGGGCTTGACTGAGCCACTGAACTGAACTGGAACACGGCACATACATTTTTCTAATAACTCTCACACTGAAAATCAGATTTTTCAATGCATTACTTTTTTAAAATGCCCAAAGTTTGTCTTTATAATTTGGTAGGAAGTAATTTGCCAGAAATCCACGCTAAGAGTCGGACATGACTGAGCAGCTTCACTTTCACTCTTCACTTTCATGCACTGGAGAAGGCAATGGCAACCCACTCCAGTGTTCTTGCCTGGAGAATCCCAGGGAGGGGGGAGCCTGGTGGGCTGCCATCTATGGGGTCACACAGAGTCGGACACGACTGAAGCGACTTAGCAGCAGCAGCATGTTGAGTTTCAGTTAGACATGTGGATTTTTGAACTACTGGAAAACCTGAAGGTTAAAATGATATAGCAGCTCTTCTGAAGACATTTCTTACTGGCTTCTGCTTGTTCTTGTTTTGTCTAACTATGTTTACCAGCGTGTACACATTGAGCATTTCCTACTCTCTACCAAGCAATATTTATTCCATAAATTTATGGTACTCCCAACACACTCTAGACTCTGACAAGAGTAATTTTCTATCCTCAGTCACAATGATTTGCCTTGCTCATGTTCACAGATGGACTGTTGCAATATCAGCAACAGGTCACTTGCAGCCTGGCTTATGTTCCCATCACCTAGAGCTTAGTAATTATAGCAAATTTTTCTTCAGTTTATTTCATCTAGTGCTTTTAAATGAGCATGATCATTTGAAAATTTTAGAACAGTTCTACAATTGGACATCTTTGTTTAGTTTTCTGTATAAATAAGCTTTATCTATACTTTGTCTTGCCTAACACTATTGTTTTTGTATCATTAACATGATCATCATAGCATCAGGAATTAAAAATAGGATAGTAGATGTTAACATCACTATTTAGAAATTGGTGAAGATAATTCTGAGAGAAGTCACTGGATGACCTGTGATCTCTGAGGGCTTCTTCGTGCAATATAACTAAAACAAATGCTTGACTCCTAAATCCCAAGTGCTGGTGTCTAAACTAAATGATTCTAATTCTTCATTAGCCCTACACCTTTCTCCCTTCTCAGCCAAATCACAAATTATTTTATTTATATTCCATAAGTCTTTACATTTCCCCCTTCATATCTTTCCTCCTTGCTTTTGTTCTTTTTAGGACCTAGCTCCATATCTTCCACCTTGTAATACTTTAAGTATCTTCTTACTTGGCTGACTGCTTCCAAACTACTAACTCCTCCTATGCAGTGTATGTATCATTCCCCTGCCTGGGTAGTCTTTCATTGTCATGCATCAGACTGTGATGCTTTGCTTACTAGGCAATTTCCTATCACCCTAAGATGTCACACTCTTCAGAACAGAGCAGTGAATCATTCTGTTAGCCCTGTTTACTTCTCCAGCTTCCGATCTAATCGTTCCTTACCCCTTGCATACTTCAATTCCTTGGCGCTATCCCCTTTCAGTTATCTTAATGAACACATGAATATGTTTTAAAGGCTGTTCACTAGAGTATTTAGGTATCTGAAATCACTTCCCCATTGTCTCCCTGATTCTGTCTTAAAGGGCCAACTTTTAAATATTAAATTTTTGTTTTGTGTCTCTACCTCCACACATTCCAGCCACAGATTTGGTGTTACTTTAAGAATACCTCTGTTCGTATATTTATGCATCACACAAAAATTCTTTCACGACTGCACGAATCATTAAGGTCAAGAAAATTTTTCCTGTGAATTTAAAGGAATAAATTGCACTTTGATATGTTTAACAAATAAATCCAATCTTGCATAGAAGATTTTTACATTGGATAGAAAAGCATGTTTCAAGTTTGTTTTGTGCTTTACTTCTAAGTTGTTAAAGTATGTAAATAAGCTTTATTCACTTAGCTTAAGTTCAACAACAAAATCACATAGAATATACAATTTTTTTTTAAATATCAAGTACTGTGTGTTTTATTTTTATTTATTTATTTTTTTTTATTGGAGCTCTTAAAGATTGTATTTAAATTACAAGTATTTTTCAGGGAAGTTTCAGTCATAAGGTAATATAAAAGTAGAGAATATGACACAAATGAACTTACAAAACAGAAATAGATTCATAGACATCGAAAACAAATTTATGGTTACAAAAGGGAAAAGAGTTGATATACAATTTTAAAAGTTCTATCCATAATACAAGTTTTTTTAAAAAAATCATTCATTTAGAAAATAAAATAAAACAAAATAAAATAAAAATCAGTTATCTAGGTAACTATATTTTATATGTCTACTTTAAAGAGATGGATTGTATGCTTACTTTTCTAATATTTGCCAGGTATCAAGGACACTGCCAGCAGTAAGTATAGTTGTCTCTACAGTTCCTGACAGTGATATTCACAGATACACTGAAGTAGAAGTGTCAGTTCCAACTTTTTCTTGTTGATTTATTCTAGCAGTATTTTATTATGGTCAAATAACAGTTTCCTTAAAGGAACTTTCTTAGGACTCTTTCTATTTTATAAGGGCTAATTAAGGTACAGCCTCAGTCTTTCCTCATTGTTGCATCCTAGCTTCCATGAAGACACTTCACTTTCTATAGTGACAATGCAACTATTTGGCCATGTTCCTAGTGATGACACCAGTCTCTCTGCTTCTCTCTCTGTCTCTGTTTTTGGCTGTCTGTCCCTCTGTCTGCCTCTTTTCCTCTCTGTACACACATACATGCACAACCACATATTTGTATATGTGACACCTTAACAGATCCTATCACATATGCCTGGAGACTACTTATCTAAAAGTTAGAGCAGATAACATAGAGTCCAGGGAGAAGGAGAAAAGTACGTGGATGCCTAGAAATTAACAGAATGTTCAGATTAAGAAAGATAGATAAAGGGCTTTTTTAGGGGATGATATAAAGAAATACTCAAGGGGGAAGCTCTTTATAGGAATCAAGAACAATGAACTGAGGGAGAACTCTAATAAATGGTTCATTTTTGAGCAAAGCAAAATCACTTTCTACTTGATTGTCATTTGTTGTTAACCAAAGATGTTGTGTACATACTTGAGGAGCCCCAAGAGAACATGATGGAATTGCTCATATGAGTTGAAGGAATGTTTTTTTGTTTAGTTGCTAAGTCGTGTCCAGCTCTTTGTGACCCCATGGATGGTAGCCAGGTCTGTCCATGGGATTTCCCAGGTAAGAGTACTTGAGTGGCTTGCCATTTCCTTCTCCAGGGAATCTTACCAACCCAGGGATCAAAGCTGAGTCTCCTGCATTGGCAGGCAAATTTTTTACCACTGTGCCCACCTGGGAGCCCTCAAAGGAATGGGAGGCAATAGTTAACAAACAGCACACGTGATTTTTAAGGACAAATATGTATGGAATTATAAAAAATACTGCCCTGAACAAAAATGTTGAGCACATCTAACGTGTATCAGGTATTGTTCTTGGCTCTTTTGCTGATGGCCCTTTTTTTCCCCTTGAAGATATCCATTTATTAATACTCATGCTGACGCATTTCTGATAGACAGATGGAAGAACCACAGAGAAGCTGAGATTATTTGCTGCTGCTCTGTGTCTCTGGCCAAGTTGGGACACTGATTAATGTGAGATACAGATGTCAGCTCTGCGACCAGTGTCTGACTCTGGCTGGCCGACAGGCTGCTTTGGCTGTGCGGGTGACAGTTTTCATTTGCTTGGGCTTGTGTAAGCACCTCCCTCCTCCCCAGGAAGGAGAGGATCTCTCTGTGACAGTTTAAGGATGATATGCATTCCCCAGCCTCTTAGGAAATAGAAAGCAGAGATCAAGCTATCGTTTAAGGTATTTTTTGTAGTTTCCAGCAACTAAAGTGAAGGTTTAATGAATACTTGTTAAATCAACATGGACACATAGGAACTTTCTTCTGCTTTCACTCCAAATGACTAACTTCCAAATGAGAAGAATTATTCATGTGATTTTTTTTAAATGGATACAGATTTGGTTTCCAATCCTATATATGCTACTTATAAGCTAGGTGAGTTTATGGCAAGTTAAATATAGCATTCTGGCCCTCACATCCAAATAGGAACAACAGAACTTAGCTGATACACTGCTGAGATGATTAGAATGAGATCATGCACAATAATTCATATGGCCCACAGTGGGTACTTGATAAATGTTAATTATTCTGTCTCTTTTGTCTATTGCTTTCTTAGATTGTGTAAAAAAAAAACCCCAAAAATATGTGTTCAAGTAAAAGCTGATAACAGCAACAATAATAATATTGTTTTACTATAATCCCATACTGAATTAGTGCTTTATATATATATATTATATTGTTTAATTTTTCCAATAAATCTATGAAGTAAAAAATTATCCTCATAGATATGAGGGGGAAAGTGGTAGAATAAAATCCAGCTGTGATTGCTTTCATTATTTGTTTTTCGTTGAGCTCGGTCATCATCACTGAGTGCGGGCTGTCTCTACCTGTGGCGAGTGAAGGCTGCTCTTACAGCCAAGACTTCTCATTGCTTTGGCTTCTTGCTATGGGGAGCATGGACTCTAGGCACACGGGCTCAGTGGTTGTGGCTCATGGACTTTAGTTGCTCTGTGTCATGTGGAATCTTCCCTCACCAGGAATTGAACCCACTTTCCCTGCACTGGCAAATGGATTCCTATCTACTGTACTGTCAGGGAAGTCCTATCTGTTTGTTTTTAAAAGCTCTAAAGCAGATTCTAGTTATGCTGCCCTATATTGAGGCCATATTTATAACATTAAATAGCAAGTTAAAAGCTATTTATAATTTACCTATTACTGTCAAACATGGGCATGCATGAGAGTGCAAAGACCCCCTTGAAAATAACCACATGAACACATAGCTGTTGAGTGACTCTGTGATTACAAACTAGAAGCATCAAGCACCAGTGTTATTTCTGTTTTCAATAGAAAATCTGAGAGCTTCTCGAAGATGGGACTCAGTCAGTGATTTGCCAGACAGTAATCCAATTTGTTCACAGACATAAAATACTTTGCTTTCAGTTCTGTCATCTCATCCCCTGGACGATTGCCCATAAAGCGAGGCCCTGGTGCCACACTCACTGAACTATCCTATGTGGTCATCTCAAAAGAGCTTTTGGCTTCAAGTAAGTCTGAAAAATTAGAGACTGTTTAAAAAACAATTTAAAGCAATCTCTGCATTCTTCGACTACCTCCATTGTATTTATTCCTTCCTGCTGACCTCTCTTACCAAGCAATAGGATTTTCCTCCTCCAGAGTCAACCACTCACACTGTTTGTCCTTCTTTGCCAAGCCCGCAAACCTCTGTCAGTTTGTTGCATATCCTGGCCCTTGAGTTGCCACTGCCGTTCAGGTAACTGCATAGCAAACCTGTGCCAAAACAAATGTAATTCCAGTCCTTGTCCTGTTAGTGACTCTCTGCTCTTTCTCTTTGTCTCTGTTCTCAATATCTTCACAGGTAATTTAAAAGTGTTTAATGGAATGATTCCTAAGACTAGGTCTAATGTATTTTACTATTCAAGCCCTAACCCTTCTGCATAGCTTCTGCCAAGCTGTCTGACATCGTCCCTATCATTTCTTTGCCCCGTCTCCGTTATCAGCACCCACTTTCCTTGCTAATAAAGGCTATTGCCTTTCCTTCTCTGTATAACTTTCCTTTCTTTGATCTCTGTGACATTCTCTGTTTGGTTTCTCCATGTAACTTTAATTAGTCTATGGTATTTAAGGTCATATGATAAACTGAAAAGTCTAGAGACTAAGTGTTCAGGTTTTGGCTCTGAGGTTATACAAGAAGTTTCATTGGTCAAAAGAATTTCGACTCACCCCATCTAACTATGGTGATACCTAAAATCCCATGAACAGAGAGCTCATCAATAATGATAGTATCTATAAGGACATAGTGCTTTAAAGATTCGTACACATTTTATCATTAGATCATTTGTATAATATAGGTGGCAATTTATAAAATATGAGTGATTGCTTCAGGATGTGCTAAAGTTCAGGAAGCAGAAATCATATTACCACCATCAAAACATATCTTTGGAGATTTTAAAATATTCATAGTATTCAACATATAGGTATACTTTTTTCTTTTAGTTGTGACTATATAGTGTTCTTGGGATTCCCTGGTGGCTCAGATGGTAAAGAATCTGTCTGCAATGCGAGAGACCTGGGTTCGATCCCTGGAGGAGGGCATGACAACCTACTCCAGTATATTGCCTGTAGAATCGCTGTGGAGAGAGGAGCCTGGTGGGCTATAGTCCGTGGGGTCGCAAAGAGTTGGACACAACTGAGTGACTAAGCATAGAACATATAGTGTAATGAGAAAATCACAGTGGTAGTTATAAAAAAATCCAAGCTCCATCCAGCCTCCTGTTGTCTTCTTCTGTGTGACTTAAGGCAATTTACTTCAATAAATTCAATAAGTATTTTTAATGCCTATCATATATGAGAAACTTGCTAGCTACTGCCAAAGATATGAAGAGAAGCTAACACAATCCTTTCCCTCAGAGCTTTTACATTAAATTGGAAGGAAGGAAAGAAGTCCCATCCTCTTCCTGTGATGGTTAAAATGCATTATTTAACAGATACTTTCTAGCATCTTTAATATATATTCTGTAGTCTAAGAATTGAAATGTCAAGAAGAAAAAATTGTTCTCTTTTTTTGTATTTTATCATTTTTGCAATGTGTTTTCCTTCTGTGTATTTTCATCTGTGGTTTTCTTGTTATATTATCAGAGAAGTCAAGGATTCTGTAAGAGCCAGATGATTTTATACTGGTAATATGCTCTGAGAGCCCTCCTAAACCTACCCAACTACCTTTCCTCTGTGTTATTATTGATTACAGGGAGGTTTCATTTGAAGAAATGTGTGTCATGCCCAACATCCATCCTCGTGCCAAGGAAAAGCTTGTGTCTCTTGTCACTGATATTATCCTTATTTGCAGAGGCAGGCCATGGGCCATGGTGCCAGAGTAGGTGGGAGCCCAGACTGCTTCACATCTAATTCTGAGACCAGGACTTACTTAAGCAAAAATTTTGCACACCAAGGGGATGAAGTCAACAGAACTGAAGGTTTTCAGCATCACCATTACTGAAAACACAGTTAAAAGTAGCAGCTAATCCTCTCCTTCTCGGTTTCTTCCTGACACCCTATTTTAAAAATATTGGAACCTCGGAACAGTGTGAATTCTAAAAGTGCCACTCTGACTCCTGAAATTTTGTACTTGCTCTCTTCTTAAATGATACAACTTTGAAGAGGTATGTGTTAAGCAGGCACACTGGGATTGCAGTGGCTGGGGTGTGGTTGTAGAGAAAAACTGTCTTGCCTCCAAGCCAGGAAGTTGGCCCTCAATCCTTCTGAGAAAAGAAATGAGAGAACATTCTTCTCACCTTCATCTCCAGCCTCTGAGACTATACTTGGTGAGAAGCGAGGTTTGCCAGAAAACAGACACCTCCTCAGATTATGCCATGACTTTTCCTGCCTGATGAAAATCTACATCCCTCCCAGCACAGTTACACCCTTGGAAGGAAGGTTCATGAGGACAGCCATATGCCAGGGAAATGGATGCCCTCTGTTTACTCTGAAAAGGCCTCCTTCCAGACCTGCCCTTGGGGGTGGTTCCCAGTCTGGAATGTACCGCAGTTGGCTGCTGTGCCGGTCACAAAGACTGCATTCCACATGAACTCCAAATGTTAAGGCCTGGTATGATAGATTTCCATGATGTGATGGTCATCCTGACAGGATGTGAATCCTGGTCCTGTACTTAACTGTCAAGATGGACCTCGTTATTTAGCCTTCCTGAGCCTCAGAAAGTAAGGGATTCACCTGTAGAATGAATCCAAGAATGCCAGTTTGTGAGAATGACCTTTAGTGATCTATGACATGCTGTAGGTGAAGTGACTAGCACGTTACTCAGCAAATAGTTTGTGCTTATTAAATGTTACTTATTCTAGGAATTCTGATAATGCCAGTGTCTTGAAAGATCAAGGGTATTAAGGAAGTCATCACTGGTATAGTCATCAGGCTCCAGGAGAATAGGAGGCAATTGGAAAATATGATCTCCCCAGGCCTTCCTTTTGCTAACTCATAGAACCAGAGCCCTGGGGATGTGTAAGGCCAACCCCAAAGATGAAGAAAATTCATCCTGCGTGCCAGCTCTTCCACCTCTGTTTAATAGCACAGGCTGGTTGTGAAATTCTCCACGTTGGCAGGGTCACTTCTCACGAGGCCAGACTATTTGGCAGAGCTCCCGGGGCAGTCATGCGACTGTATTTATCTTAAGAAAATCTCTGAAGCATGCTGATTTAGAGGGAGTCCACACTGTCCCAGCAACAAGTCAGCTGCCAGAATGATATTCTGTTCTATATCAAATTAATCTTTTGATGCTATAAGTTGCGAAATATTCACTGTACTACTTCCTAATGGTGAGATGGTAGAATATCATATACAGAGTTCTAGTGAACTTTTTAATTGGAGATGATAACTCTTGATTGTTTCAAATGGGACATTTATATCCCAATGACATGATATGCAGAGATGTCGAGTGGAGTGTCAAGTGGTGCTCCAGCCTAACAGGCAACAAGAGGCAAAGGAAACACTTGGAAAATGAATGTGATTAATGCTTTCAAGATACTGCCATTTAAAGACTTGATGCATTTGCTACTAGGTAGAAGAACTGTCTTCTGTACAAAAAAGGATTTATTTATTTTATGGGGAAAATAAATAATCACCAGATGTAGTCTTCTTAATAGACTCAGGGCCTCTGTGGATGAGGGAAAGGGTGGGATGATATGGGAGAATGGCATTGAAACATGTTAATTATCATATGTCTAAGCAATAGCCGGCCCAGGATTGATGCTTGGGACTGGTGCAACGAGATTTCCCGGGGGGAGGGAGGAGGGAGGGGGGTTCTGGAGGGGGAGAATATGTAAACCCATGGTGATATCATGTCATTGTTTGGCAAAACTAATAAAAAAAATGTTAAAAAAAATGTTTCAATTGGTATCAGACAGACAGCACCTGGGGAAAACCAACATGACTATATACGGTGACTCCAAATAGCACAGATAAATTCAGAATTTTCACTCATGAAAAGTGGTATGATCCCTCTGGCTCTTACAACTGATTGTGTTCGTGTTCTAAGTTAAAACATGTTGCACACTAGCAAGCTTTGGTCTCTGTGGAGCTCATTCACATTTCATTTCAGTATCATTTTCCTTGATCCCCATCTGTCACCTACCCACCCTCTTGCTTCCCTGTCCAGCCTCCTACTCACTTGCTCCCAATTTTACCTACTCTATTCATGTCTTTGAATGTATTAGTAAGATCATCCACATGTGTGTTTGTTAGGGTGTCTCTATAGGTCTGTATATTTGAGCACATGCCTACCTGTATGTAAGCAGACTTGAGAAACCTCAGCCTGCGTTTGGAAAAGAATAGCTACCCATGCATGTATAACTGAATCACTTTGCTGTATACCTGAAACTAATACACCATAGTTAATCAACTGTACTCCACTATAAAGGGAAAAAATAAAAAGAGAAAGAAGTCTCAGCCCACAGGTGGATAGTCACCTGCATCTCAAATTCCTCTCTCCCTTAACCATATGTTTCTGGCATTATTCAATATCATATCAGGTGGGAGGGCAATCCCTCTTGAAGATGTTTTGCATAGTTATGTTTAATTTAGATTAAGGTGCTTCCCTCCCTCTTTCTATTATCTGTCTCCTTAGTAATGGAAGCAATGGGAAGAGCAACTATATATTTGGAATCAAAGAGCCATCTGAATTTGGATTTCAGTAATTGTGTTCAGGACAGCAGGAATCCCAAGTATCACAGATGTATTAATTACGGTATTTCAGCATAGAAGAGGGAAGAAACATAATCACTTGCTTCCTCCACCATTAAGCAAAGTAGTGCAGATACTTGGGGGTGAACTGGAACTTGAGAAGCAGTTGTTCCTTTCCAGTTTTTCTGACCCAGAGGCAGCCCTAACACTTAGTCCTGGTGTTTCATGGAATTGGTGATACATGTAGGGCACACAAAAGTAATTTTAATTCTGTGAGAACATAAAAGAATATTCTAATTCTCAAAGTGCTTGAATGTTTCTGATAATAATAAGAAGTCTATTATTATCCAAAATAAAAGAGAAAGAATAATACCACAGTATCTAAAAACTTAAATTGAGTTCCTACCATATACTAGGTCTTTTCAATATATACTTTTCTTTTCAATATTCAGTCTTTATAATTCTGTGTTCTGCATGTTAGCGCTACTTCAGAAAGTGAGCATGCTTAAGTGACTTTCCTTATGCTGATTACCTATTAAGTGGCCAAGCAAGGATAATAGCTATAACTCTCCTATAAGTAGTCATCTGTCAGCTGGGAGTACAGTGGGTACAGAAATGAATTTCCTGTAGCTTTCTTCCCTGCCTAGGCCTTAGTAACATGTTAGTTACTTTTCATATTTTATTCTCCAATAAGGACTCTAACTCCTGGAATTCAGGATCCATATAACATTCAACTTGCATTGATATTGACTCTTCCTTAGTTGCTTAAAGAATGTTTTATATCTCTGCTTTCCTTCTTCTCTCTTCATTGACTTTCTTCTCTCACTTCTTATACCTGTGTCATCTCCATTCTCTAACTCAGTGAGTCAGAGTTACTTAATTGTATGAAGTGTGTAAAGGTGTTAGCCATGTTTATGAAAAGCATCAAATGCATTGAAACAAAACACATATAAATTAAAAAAGTAACTATTTGGAATAAGCTTTTTTGTTCCTCTGAAAAGACTCTCTGTAAAATAAAGTATATGGATAATTGTTCTGATACAATTTGTTTAATATGTAGAATATTTCTAGAATTGCAGTCTATGTCTAAGGAACTGAATTTTAAATTCTGGCTACTTATATGCACCACATACTTGTAAAGTGCCTATTCTGTGTCGGATTGTGTGTTTGAATAAGGGAAAAAAAGACATCAAAGTAAGACTGAATGATCATAATTTGAGAGGATTAGGTATGTGATGTCTGGATATGTGAACCAGCTATTGAATTGTCATGTGAGAAGTCGTATGATAGAGATTATGCTAGTATTTTGGAAAAACAGACTGATGGTATCAGGAAACCTTGCCTAGAAAAAGTGGCTCATGAGAGGAGTTTTAAAGAACAAACAGTGGTAGTTGAAAAAGAGGGAGAGAGGAGGCAATTAGCAACTGGATAACTCTTAAGGTTCATTCCTCTCCATTTCACAAGGTTAGACTTGGTTTAATTCAATTTGTTCTTTTTCCAAGCTAGCTTCTTTAAAGAAATGCACAAACTATTTCTATCATTGTTTTGGTTCTTTTAATTTGTAAGACTATGAATATATATATCATGTCTGACTCTTTGTGACCCCCTGGACTATATAATCCATGGGATTTTCCAGGCTAGAATACTGGAGTGGGTAGCCTTTCCCTTTTCCAAGACTATGAATGAATTCTCAATATAACTTTTCAAAATCTTAGTGTACCCTTCTTATTCTTTCCAGTTAAATGAAAAATTGGAGCAGGATTGGAATTTGTAATGCCTTAATTTTTGACACTTTTAATTAAAAAAATTCATTTGCCACACAGACTGAACCAGTTTAACAAAGATTTGCCTTACTTGAATATCCATGACTTCCAAGATTCATAATTAGCATGCAAAGTATCAAAAATAGATTATCTATGTTAATTAAAAATAATTTCATCTTTTATAATGGCTTAACTACAGTTCTTAAAGTTTGCATATGCCATCCAATTGGTCCAAAATGCATTTTTCACAAGTAAAACACAAATGAACTCTAGCTCAACTCATCCCAAATGATGTTACAAATTAATGTATTTAAGATTAGTGTGGTACTGTAGTATGTATAAATAAACATGTTATTGCACTGTAACGAGATTCAGATTTATAATCTTTAAAATTCAAAACCAGCAAAGAATATCTGAAACAAATTTATCGAGTTTAACACTGTAACAAGTATAATTAGATCCTAAGCATCCATATTAATGGGGAGTCTGGAGTAAGATAATAGATGTGGAAAAGGGAAGAAAGCAGAAAACTAAATGAGAATTGATGCCTTTGGCTACAGATGTCCAGATCTAAGAGATGAGCTCATAGGATCTTCATATCTGTTGAAACACTTAACACATTTCACCTAAAACCAACTTGAGTCTTTGTCTGTGTTCTACTACCAGATGGATATATGAGATTGGATGGGTCATTTCTTTTTTTTTTTCTGCTGTAACTGTATTGTGCAATCTCTTAAATGTCTTCTTCTGTTATATATTCAATTTTGCAAGGTAACTCCTTTGTAAAATGTAATTAGACAGGTTGTGTAAAGTGTTAAGCTGCTCCCAGGAAGTGAGCTATAAACTCTGGCAGGTGTAATCGCTCTTTCAAGATATTGAGAATCATCTCTTATACCTTAAAGATTCACAGAGGTATAAAATAGGTTTCTATTTGTATGCCATATTTGTTGTACTGGTTGCCTAGAACACTGTATTCTAAGAACACCAATTCTAAGGCCTAGGTAAGTGTTATGAATTAGCTGTAATGTGCAGTAGCTGAATGTAAACTCTTGCATGAAACTTAGGGGAAGCTAAATTGTCCACAAATCATTAAACAGTCTCTTCCCTTAGTGACTCACAGAGGCAAAGTCAGAGCCTCACAGGATTCCCATGTGGATAAAAAACCACCAAATATGAAAGCACAATGAAATATCACTTAACACACAAGGAAACGAGCAAAATTCGGTAGAACAGCATTCACAGACTCTCACATATTAGGATTATCAGCTATCGTATATAAAGTACCTGTGTTTAAAATGTAAGAAAATGAACCTGGAGGAAATATCTATGCAATAAGAAGAAATAGAGAAGAAAATGATAAAAACTTTCTTTAAATTTTAAAAACATTGGCTATATAAAAATATAGTTTTACCTTTTCCTCCTTTTTTCTTCCTTTATTTTGTAATTGGAGAAAAATTGCTTTACAATGTTGCATTGGTTTCTATTGAACAACAAGAAAAATCTGCCATAATTATAAATATATCACTTCCCTCATAATGATACATATATCACCCCTTGAGCCTCCATCCCGTCCCCTCTTCCCACTCCTCTAGGTCATCACAGAGTTCCGGGCTGGGTCCCCTGTGTCATATAGCAACTTCTCACCAGCTGTCTATTTTACACACGGTGGGGTATATATGTTGATGCTAATTTCTCCATTCGTCCCACTCTTTCCTTCCCCCACTGTGTCCACATCTTTGTCCTCTATATCTGTGTCTCCATTCCTGCCCTCCAAATAGGTTGATCAATACCATTTTCTAGATTCCATCAGTTCAGTTCAGTTGCTCAATCGTGTCCAACTCATTGCGACCCCATGAACCACAGCACACCAGGCCTCCCTGTCCATCACCAACTCCTGGAGCTCACCAAAACCCATGTCCATTGAGTCGGTGATGCCATCCAACCATCTCATCCTCTATCGTCCCCTTCTCCTCCTGCCCTCAATCTTTCCCAGCATCAGGGTCTTTTCAAATGAGTCAGCTCTTCACATCGGTAGCCAAAGTATTGGAGCTTCAGCTTCAGC
This sequence comes from Antilocapra americana, assembly GCA_007570785.1. Lineage (NCBI taxonomy): Eukaryota > Metazoa > Chordata > Mammalia > Artiodactyla > Antilocapridae > Antilocapra > Antilocapra americana. The sequence goes on from ML662453.1 coordinate 5,650,994, forward strand.
ATCAGTCCTTCTGGTGAATATTCAGGACTGATTTCCTTTAGGATGGACTGGTTGGATCTCCATATGTATGTGTTAATATGCTGTATTTGTTTTTCTCTTTCTGACTTACTATACTCTGTATAACAGGCTCTAGGTTCATCCATCTCACTAGAACTGACTCAGGTTTGTTTTTTTGATGACTGACTAATATTCCATTGTAGATATATAACACATTTTCTTTATCCGTTCATCTGTCAGTAGACATCTCAGTTGCTTCCATGTCCTAGTTATTGCAGATAATGCTGCAATTACTTCCCAGATAGTGCTAGTTGTAAAGAACTCAACTGGCAATGCAGGAGACACAGGAGACTTGGGTTTGATTTCTGGGTTGAAAAGATCCTGGTGGAAGGCATGGTGACTCACTCCAGAATTCTTGCCTGGAGAATCCCATGAACAGAGGAGCCTGGCAGACTATAGTCTACAGGGTCACAAAGGCTCTAAAGTGACTTAGCAGGCATGCACATTGCTATGAACATTGGGATACATGTGTATTTTTCAGTTGTGGTATCCTCAGGCTATTTGCACAATAGTAAGTTTGTTGGGTCACATGATAGTTTTATTCCTAGTTTTTTAAGGAATCTCTTTCCTGTTCTCCATAGTGGCTATATCAATTTACATTCCCAACAACAGCACAAGAGGGTTCCTTGTTCTCCACATCCTCTTCAACATTTATTGTTTGTAGATTTTTTAATGATTTCCATTCTGACTAGTGTGAGGTATTACCTCATTAGAGTTTTGATTTGCATTTAGTTAATGAGTGATGTTAAGCATCTTTTCTAGTTATTAGCCATCAGAATGTCTTCTTTGGTGAAGTGTCTGTTTAGGTCTTCTGTCCATTTTTTGATTTGGTTGCTTGTTTTCATGATATTGAGCTGTTTGAGCTACTTATACACTTTGAAGATTGATCCTTTGTCAGTTGTTTGTTTGCAATTATTTTCCCCCATTCTGAGGGTTGTTTTTCAATCTTACTTATTGTTTCCTTTTCTGTGCAAAAGTTTTTAAGCTTAATTAGGTCCTATTTTTTTTTTTTATTTCCATTACTCTAGGAGGTGGGTCAAAGAGGATCTTGCTGTCATTTAAGTCAAAGAGTGTACTTCCTGTTTTCCTCTAAGAGCTTTTATTTTCTGGCCTTAAGTTTAAGTCTTTAAACCATTTTTAATTTATTTTTGTGCATGGTGTTAGCAAGTAGTCTAGATTCATTCTTTTACATGTAGTTGTATAGTTTTCCCATAACCACTTATTGAAGAGGCTCTCTTTTCTCCATTGTGTAGTCTTTCCTCCTTTGTCAAAAATAAGGTGCCCTTTGGTGTGTGTTTTTATCTGTAGGCTTTCTGTCTTATTCCATTGGTCTATATTTCTTATTTTTTGATGCCAGTACCATACTGTCTTGATGACTGTAGCTTTGAAGAATAGTCTGAAATCAGGAAAGAAGATTCCTCCAGCTCCATTTTTCTTTGTCAAGATTGCTTTGACTATTTGGGGGTTTTTGGGTTTTCATACAAATTGTGAAATGTTTTGTTCTAGTTCTGTGAAAAATACTATTGGTAGGGATTGCATTGAATCTGTAGGTTGCTTTGGGTAGTATAGTCATTTTCACAATATTGATTCTTCCAGCTCAAGAACATGATATATCTTTCCATCTGTTTGCATTTTCTTCTATTTCTTTCATCAGTCTCTTATAGTTTTCTGCAAATAGGTCTTTTGTCTCTTTAGGTAGGTTTATTTCTAGGTATTTTATTCTTTTGTTGAAATGGTGAATAGGATTGTTTCCTTAATTTCTCTTTCTGATTTTTCATTGTTAGCATATAGGAATGCAAGGAATTTCTGTGTATTAATTTTATATCCTGTGACTTTACTATATTCATTGATTAGCTCTGGTAATTTTCTGGTGGCATCTTTAGGGTTTTCTGTGTATAACATCATTTCATCTGAAAACAGTGAGAGTTTTACTTTTCCAATCTGGATTCTTTTTATTTCTTTTTCTTCTCTGATTGCTGTGGCTAGGATATCCAAAACTATGTTGAATAATAGTGGCAACATTGATCATCCTTGTCTTATTCCTGATCTTGGAGGAAATGCTTTCATTTTTTTCACCATTGACAATAATATTTACTGTGGGTTTGTCATGCATGGTCTTTATCATGTTGAGGTATGTTTCTTCTATATCTATTTTCTGGAGAGTCTTTATCATAAATAGGTATTGAATTTTGTCAGAAGCTTTCTCTGCATCTATTGAGATGATCATATGGTTTATACTTTTCAATTTATTAATAGGCTATATGAAATAATAGAAAGTATAATTTGGGGGATAACCAAAGAACAAAAGTTAAATACTGTTAAATGAAATTGTAAGTGAAACTGCAATTTATCTACCTCAGGAACCAAGACATTTGGGTTGTTGGGGTCACATGGGAAAAAGGGACATTGTATACACCCTAACCCTGTGGAGAGATAGAACTGCAAAACCTGAATAAAGTTGAGAATTTTAAGGGTTACATAGTGAATAAAAGCATGATAGGAAAAAAAGCTTGTTTGATATAAACGAGAAACAAAAAGGAACATTTCTTTGGCTTGGGTCACCTAAGCAATTGAAATCATAAGTCTTTTTTCCTTCAAAGTAAAGAAAGCTCAAGTCAATAAAATTAACTTAAAGTTAACCTGAATTAGCAGCACTCTAGAGTCCTAGAAAAAACAAATAAAAATAATTTCTCAAAGTTATACCCTTAACCCAGGGCTTACTGGATTCTTACACTGAAAATTCCAATGAGCATGGCCTAATAATCGAGAATCACTGAACATACTAAGAAATAGTTCCCATTGACAAAAGTTGGTGTAAATGTCATGAACAGGGAAAAATACTAGAATTTTGCCACAAAAATATCAGAGAGGGTATGCAACTACATGCAAAATATTTAATGGACTAAATCAAAAGCAAGAGAACAAGATTGTAGAAAACTATCAGGCAGATAGGAAAACAAGTAAACAAAGCTTCTATTAATGGAAAACATAGTCACTGAAATTAAGAATCTCAATGAATTTGATAACTGAATGTAGATAAGATATAAAGAGAAAACTAGCAAACCATATATCTGAATGAATTATTCAGAATTAACCACAAAGAAAATATTGGTTGAAATTGAAAATAATATAGCTATGTTGGAAATGTTTATCAGTTTCTCAAAGAGTGAAATATACAGTTACCTTTCAACCCAACAATACTACTCTAAGGTAAATATCCAAAAGAAATAAAAATTTATATCAATATAAAAACCTGAATGCAAATATTTATTTTATTTACAAACAACAAAATCTAGGATTAATTCAAATACAAGTATTTAATCAATAAGTAAATGCATAATTATGATAAATACATATAATTAAATATTGCTCAGAAACAAAAAGGCACAAGCTACTGATACAAGCAACAGCACAGATGAATCTCAACTACATTAATCTAAGTGAAAATTGTATATGTTTACCTTTATGTAACATTCTTAGAAAGGCAAAGTATAGTGACAGATAAAATAGTGGTGGTTGCTAAGGATTAAGGGTAAGAGATCAGATTGACTACAAAGAAAAATTAGGGAATTGGGGAGACAATGAAATTTTATACATTTTGATTTAGTGGTGGTTACATTACTATGACCTTGTTAAAGCACAGGACTTAAATACTATGTAAAGGGTAAATTTTGCTATATGTGAACTAGACTTCAAAAAATAAAAATTTATAATGTAAAATAAACAACAAAAGTCAGAGAGTTATGAAGAGGATGGCCATAAAATAAGAAAAGTAACAATTCACTAGGGAGTTAAACTGGGATATAAAACCAACCATTTGATATTGTTCTTAATAACTGACCTCCTTCTAAAAAAGGAATGGTGAAAAATAGTGTAATAATACAACTAATAGTTATAATTCAGCAAGCATGTGTGGCACTATATCAACCATGACCTTAGAAAGAAACAGATAGGACACTATTGAGTAGAACTGAGCAAAGGAATTATTGAGTTATTGTCAGAGGTAGGGGAAACCTAGAAGGGATGATAAAGTTTTTGAGGGGCTAGCTACAGCATGAAACTATACCACCTCTAAATGTAAAGAAACAAGTGGAGGGGAGTCTCCCTGAACCCAGCAAAATGTGTAGCTACAGTGATAGCTAAAGCAGACAGCTATCTGACAGAAGCTGTGGCCTTCAGTGAGGAGATCTGTGGCTTCACAATGAGGGAGGATTAAATGTCCTGCTTACTCTCTTCTTGATGTGGTCCAGAAAGACAGTCTACCTGGGCTCAAAAGCACAAAGTAGAGATAAGGGTAAGGAGTGTTAGAGGTTGTCCCATCTATGGGAGAAGAGAGCATACAACGTGAGAACACTGCACTCAGCAATTAGTTAATACACAGTCTTTATAAACAAATAAAGGGCAGTTACAACATTGAGTTTTACAAAGTCACAGGAAGCATTAAAGAATTAGAATGACACAGAACTTGTTTTTTTAATCAAATACAATTGTTAGACATCAAAATTGAAAGATGAATTAAAGCTTTCTATAGAATAGAAAATAGAAATAGTCTTCTAAGTAATTCATGATGAAAGAAGGTATATTAAAATGGTGACTTGATAATTATTTACTAAGTTAAAATCAAAATGTTACTTACCCAAATTTGTAGGATGCAACTTAAATAATATTTAAAAAGGAGTCTAGAATAAAAGAAATGGTAACGTTAATGAGTTAAATGTCCAGGTCAACAAGTTAGAGAAAGAAAACAGAATTAACCTAATGAAAATAGAAAGGAGAAAATGAAGAAATATAAGAACATAAATTAGATAAAGAGAAAACAATGCTAAAATAAAAAGTTACCCACAAGACCGAATGTTAAGTTCTATGAAATAAATTTAGTGGAATTTATCTCCATTCTTAGGGTAACTGACTCAGATGGCTCAGCAGGTAAAGAATCTGCCTGCAGTGCAGGAGACACAGCTGATGCGGGTTTGATCCCTGAGTCGGGAAGATCCCCTGGAGGAGGAAATGGCACCCCACTCCAGAGTTCTTGCCTGAGAAGTCTCATGGGCTGAGTAGCCTGGCGGGCGGGCTACGGCTCTACAGGGTCGCAAAGAGTCTGACACAACTGAGTGGCTAAGCGCATGTGGGCAGCAGGTGCACTCTAGCAGGGTCTCTCTCCACTCCTCATAATTTTTCCCCTGGAAAGGTGAAATTATTGAGTGCATTTGGAAGGGTAGCTGGCTACAGATAGTATCTCTGTGTGTCTCTCTCTCGCTCAATTTTGTCCTAGACATGTGGACCCAGGGGATTCAAAATGGGAAAGGAAACCTATAAATTTTGAAGATACTAAAAACTAAAGAAAGGCACCAAGTTCAAAATATTTGAGAAGCAGAGCTGCTGTTACACAAATGCCACTCTATAAAGGAAGGGATTGTATGTATAGATTCCCTCCACACCCCACCATTTACAGAAAACGTATGCCCCCAAAGTAGCTTCTTAATGGGCATTTTAAAGTCACGTGTCATGGATTCTAAACTACTTGAATTAGTCTAAGACTAAAGAAACATATTCTCTATTAATGTTCTCTTAACAGTTACCACTGAGAGTATGCTTTGATCTTTGGCAAGTCTGAACACTGACTCCTGGGAATATAATTTTGCCTGGGATAACTGCTCTAGGATTTTGTATTATTTTGGTGAGTGTGGAATTGGTGTCATCATATTCTTAGATGTCCTGTTAATGATATGGATTCTAAAATTAGCAACCTCAGAGACTTGGCATTGATCAGTTTCACTTCCAAGGGTGCCGAGGAGTCCTACCAGTTCCTGTGGAAGACAGTCCTGGTTGAAACTGCTAAAGAAATTATATTAAAACTATATTAAGAGTTTATTACAGTGGCTCAGCAGTAAAGAATCTGCCTGCAGTGCAGGAGACACAAGAGACACAGGTTCAATGCCCGAGTCAGAAAGATCCCCTAGAAGAGGAAATGGCAACCCATGCCAGTATTCTTGCTGGGGAAATCCTATGGACAGAGGAGCCTGGCTGGCTGCAGTCTGTGGGGTCACAGAGGGTCTGACAGGACTGAAGTGACTGAGCACGCACATAAGGCACTCTTTTAAGGAAGGATGTTACCTTATGTAAAACTCACATTCAGTTCATGAGAAGGATGTGATTATCATTTCCATGTTTTAGATGAGATATCTGAGAGATATAGTCACCCAATAATCAAGTAATGTCCACAGAATTCTAACCTAGGTGGTCTGATCCAAACTCAAGCACTTTTTCCCACTACTTTTGATCTCTGATACAAATAAAACTGAGCTTTGAAATTCAGCAGAACTAAGAAACAGAAATGGACTTTTATTTCTTTGCACTATTAATACATAAGTACAGTATAACCTAATTTTGGATCTACAAATATTTTAACCCTTGGGCTTTGACTTGCAAGTGAATTTAATTGTTGGATCTGTTTTCTTCCAGGGTATTTGATGATGACAGGAGATACAGATATTCTACATTATATTTGTATCTATATATATCTATATATCTGATGCATCTCTGTGTTGGAATTTTATTATTATGGTGATTTTATGTAATATGGAAATTATTGAAATACACTTATGATATCATTTGGTCTCATTGAGGATCTTTCAGAAAGTAACATAATTTGAGAAGGGATATAAAATGAAGAGTGGCTTTTCAGCCTTGAGTACAGAGTGGCCTTAGAGATGATTTAGTTAATGCACTCTTCTGACGCATATACAAAGAGAAAGCCAAATAAGCAGATGTTAAATGCATCATGAAGCATCATTTTGATGGACAGCTAATCTCTTCCAAAGAGGGAAGTAGTGTATTCCCAACTAACCACAGTTTTAATGGTTAAGCCAAGAAGTTAAAAGATCACAACCCTGAGACGGAACTAAGATGGCGGAGGAATAGGACGGGGAGAACACTCTCTCCCCAATAAATATACCAAAAGAACTTTTAAAGGCCTAGCAAACTCCAAAAAACAGGAACTGAATGCTGGCAGAGGACATCGGGCATCTGGAGAGGCGACCCAGTGCCGACGTGAGGAGGTAGGACAAAAGAAAGAAAAGAAAAAAAAGTAGAGGGAGAGACAAAGAGCTGGGGACGGTTCCGTCCCGGAAGGGGAGTCTGGAATAAAGAGGAAAAAAAAAAAAGAGGAGAAAGGTTTCTGAATACCAGGGAGCATTCTCTCTGGCAGATCTACGGTGGATCTTGGAGAGCAATATAGCTGAGAGCAGAAGCAGATTAATAGCTAAGCCCTGCAAGGTTCGTCTCTGGCTACAAGGAACAGCCGAGCGCGGCAGCACAGCCGAAGCAGACTGCTCCTGCTCAGGGAGGGGCGGGCCGCGGGCTCAGGGAACGGAGCAGCCTGAGGGACCTAACCTTCCAGGAAAAGCTCCCCCTCCCACCCAAGTCCCTGCACAAAACAAAGGGCGGTGAGGAGTCAACAGAGAGGCTGGGCAGCTGCGGGCTGCGGACCAGCCCAGCCCCCGCCTGAGAGCAGTGGGCATAACCCAGCCCCGGGGAAGCTAACCAAGACTTCTGGGGATTCTGGACAGATCGGTGCTGTACACACCTTAGAAGGAGTGCTCAGCTGCACGAGCGGCCGGGCCGGGGGAGAGGAGAAGCCCCACTCCCCAACTGTGCTGGGCGGACGACAGAGAGCCTGAGCAGAGGGGGCGGGGAAGCCCTCTCACCAGGAGCAGGGCAAACTCCAAAATTAAATCCCTGCCGGTAGATCAGACTGCATAGAAAAGAGACTGTAGGACTGTGAGAAGGACAAGCCTAACCAAGAAGGCCTGCTTAGCTGCACGCTGAGAAAACAGAGCGGCTGGGCCGGGAGAGAGGAGAAGCCCCACTCCCCAACTGCTGGGCGGACGACAGAGAGCCTGAGCAGAGGGGGCGGGGGAAGCCCTCTCACCAGGAGCAGGGCAAACTCCAAAGCGCTGAATAGACACTTAAAAGACCAGCAGACAGAAGACGCTAGCAGAACAGCTTTGAAACAGACAGGAGAAGCAAATTAAAGCCCTGCAGGTGGCGATAACTGCATAGAAAGGAGTCTATAAGTCTGTGAAAAGGAGAAGCCGGACCAGGGAATCATCTGAAAATCTACAGACCCTTCCCTTCACCGAATGCACCAGCACCAGAGAAAGCCTTCATTATAACTGTACTAGGAACATCTTTTAAATTTTTAAAACTCTTATATATATATATATTGTTTTTTCTTTCTTGTTTTTTTCTTTTTCTTCTTCTTTTTTTTTTCTTTTTTTTTTTTTTAGAATTTTTAAGTCCCATATGACCTTGCTATTTTTTTTTTTTTTGCTTCTTCTTATTTCTTTTTTCTCTTTTATTTTTATTTTCCGGTTTTTTTTTTAAGTATCTTTGAGAACCCAGTCTTTACTCTAGATTTTTAATCTTTGCTCATTAGTACCTGGTATCAACTTTGTACCTTTCAAGATCCAAGCACCAGTACCCACTGCTACCTGGGAATGAGATCATTGGCTTGACTGCTTTCTCCCCATTCTTATCTCTTGCTAGTAACAGTGAGGAAACCTAGACTCACCCACCAGAAAACCACACAAGCCTTTCCACCCAGGAAACTTCGAAAAACCACACATCCAACCCCTCCCATAGAGAGGAATCCCCACAATAAAGGGACAACACAGCAAGATAAACAAGATGAAAAGGCAGAGAAATACCCAGCAAGTAAAGGAACAGGATAAATACCCCCTAGACCAAACAAAAGACGAAGAGATAGGAAGTCTACCTGACAAAGAATTCCGAATAATGATAGTGAAAATGATCCAAAACCTGGAAAATAAGTTGGAGTTACAGCTCAATAACCTGCAGGCAAGGATTGAGAAGATGCAGGTAAGCTTTAACAAGGACTTAGAAGAAATGAAAAAGAGACAAAATACAATGAATAATGCAATAAATGAGATCAAAAACACCCTGAAGGGAACCAACAGTAGAATAACAGAGATAGAAGACAGAATAAGTGAGGTAGAAGACAGAATGACAGAAATAAATGAAACAGAAAGGAAAAATGAAAAAAGAATTAAAAGAAATGAAGACAACCTTAGAGACCTCTGGGACAATATTAAACGCACCAATATTCGAATCATAGGAGTCCCAGAAGAAGAAGACAAAAAGAAAGACCATCAGAAAATTCTTGAAGAGATAATTGTAGAAAACTTCCCTAAATTGGGGAAGCAAATAGCCACTCAGGTCCAAGAAACACAGAGAATCCCAAATAGAATGAACCCCAAGCGGGACACCCCAAGACACATATTAATCAAATTAACAAATATCAAATACAAAGACCAAATATTAAAAGCAGCAAGGGAGAAGCAAAAGATAACTCACAAGGGGAATCCCATAAGGATAACAGCTGATCTCTCAACAGAAACGCTTCAGGCCAGAAGGGAATGGCAAAACATACTTAAAGTCATGGAAGAAAACAATCTACAACCCCGACTACTGTACCCAGCAAGGATCTCATTCAAATTTGAAGGAGAATTCAAAATTTTCTCAGACAAGCAGAAACTGAGAGAATTCAGCAACACCAAACCAGCCCTCCAACGAATGCTAAAGGATCTTTCCTAGATAGGAAACACGGATGGGATAGATAATCTGGAACCCAAAACAATAAAATAAATGGCAGCGGGATCATACTTATCAATAATTACCTTAAATGTAAACGGGCTGAATGCCCCAACCAAAAGACAAAGATTGGCCGATTGGATACAGAAACAAGACCCCTATATATGTTGTCTACAAGAGACCCACCTCAAACCTAGGGACACATATAGACTGAAAGTTAAAGGCTGGAAAAAGATATTCCATGCAAATAAAGACCAAAAGAAAGCAGGAGTGGCAATACTCATATCTGATAAAGTAGACTTTAAAATAAAGGCAGTGAAAAGAGATAAAGATGGACATTACATAATGATCAAAGGATCAATCGAGGAAGAAGAAATAACAATTATAAATATTTATGCACCTAACATAGGAGCTCCACAATATGTAAGGCAAATGCTAACAAATATGAAAGGGGAAATCAACAACAACACAATAATAGCAGGAGACTTTAATACACCACTCACACCAATGGATAGATCAACTAGACAGAAAAGTAACAAGGAAATTCAAACTTTAAATGAAACAATAGACCAACTAGACCTAATTGATATCTATAGGTCATTCCACCCCAAAACAAGGAATTTCACCTTTTTCTCAAGTGCACACGGGACCTTCTCCAGGATAGATCACATCCTGGGCCATAAATCTAACCTTGATAAATTCAAAAATATTGAAATCATCCCAAGCATCTTTTCTGACCACAATGCAGTAAGATTAGATATCAACTACAGGAGAAAACCTCTCAAAACTTCCAACATATGGAGGCTCAACAACACACTGCTGAATAACCAACAAATCACAGAAGAAATCAAAACTGAAATTCAGTTATGCATGGAAACGAATGAAAATGAAAACACAACAGCTCAAAACCTATGGGACACTGTGAAAGCAATGCTAAGGGGAAAGTTCATAGCAATACAAGCTCACCTCAGGAAACAAGAGAAAAATCAAATAAATGACCTTACTATACACCTAAAGCAACTAGAAAGGGAAGAGATGCAGAAGCCCAGGTCTAGTAGAAGGAAAGAAATCTTAAAGATCAGGGCAGAAATAAATGCAAAGGAATCAAAAGTGACCATAGCAAAAATCAACCAAGCCAAAAGCTGGTTCTTTGAGAAGATAAATAAAATTGACAAACCGTTAGCCAGACTCATCAAGAAACAAAGGGAGAAGAACCAAATCAACAGAATTAGAAATGAAAACGGAGAGATCACAACAGAAAACACAGAAATACAAAGGATCATAAGAGACTATTATCAGCAACTATATGCAAATAAACTGGACAATTTGGATGAAATGGACAAATTCCTAGAAAAGTACAACTTTCCAAGACTAAACCAGGAAGAGATAGATAATATTAATAGACCCATCACAAGCACGGAAATTGAAACCGTAATCAGAAATCTTCCAAAAAACAAAAGCCCAGGACCAGATGGCTTCACAGCTGAATTCTACCAAAAATTTAGAGAAGAGCTAACACCTATTCTACTCAAACTCTTCCAGAAAATTGCAGACGAAGGTAAACTTCCAAACTCATTCTATGAGGCCTCCATCACCCTAATTCCAAAACCCGGCAAAGATGCCACAAAAAAAGAAAACTACAGGCCAATATCACTGATGAACATAGATGCAAAAATCCTCAACAAAATTCTAGCAAATAGAATCCAACAACACATCAAAAAGATCATACATCATGATCAAGTAGGCTTTATCCCAGGGATGCAAGGATTCTTCAATATTTGTAAATCGATCAATGTAATACACCACATTAACAAATTGAAAAATAAAAATCACATGATTATCTCAATAGATGCAGAGAAAGCCTTTGACAAAATTCAACATCCATTTATGATAAAAACCCTCCAAAAAGCAGGAATAGAAGGAACATACCTCAACATAATAAAAGCTATATATGACAAACCCACAGCAAACATTATCCTCAATGGTGAAAAACTGGAAGCATTCCCCCTGAAATCAGGGACAAGACAAGGGTGCCCACTCTCACCACTACTATTCAACATAGTTTTGGAAGTTTTGGCCACAGCAATCAGAGCAGATAAAGAAATCAAAGGAATCCAGATTGGAAAAGAAGAAGTAAAACTCTCTCTGTTTGCAGATGACATGATATCCTCTATATTGAAAACCCTAAAGACTCTACGAGAAAATTACTAGAGCTAATCAGTGAATATAGCAAAGTTTCAGGATACAAAATCAACAAACAGAAATCCCTGGCATTCCTATACACTAACAGTGAGAAATCAGAAAGAGAAATTAAGGAAACAATTCCATTCACCATCGAAACAAAAAGAATAAAATACTTAGGAGTATTTCTACCTAAAGAATCAAAAGACTTGTATATAGAAAACTATAGAACACTGATGAAAGAAATCAAGGAGGACACAAACAGATGGAGAACTGTACCGTGTTCCTGGATTGGAAGAATCAATATAGTGAAAATGAGTATACTACCTAAAGCAATCTATAGATTCAATGCAATTCCTATCAAGCTACCAGAGGTCTTCTTCAAAGAATTAGAACAAATAATTTCTCAATTTGTATGGAAATACAAAAAACCTCGTATAGCCAAAGCAATCTTGAGAAAGAAGAATGGAACTGGCGGAATCAACCTACCTGACTTTAGGCTATACTACAAATCCACAGTCATTAAGACAGTATGGTACTGGCACAAAGACAGAAACATAGATCAATGGAACAGAATAGAAAGCCCAGAGATAAATCCATGCATCTATGGACACCTTATCTTTGACAAAGGAGGCAAGAATATACAATGGAGAAAAGACAACCTCTTTAACAAGTGGTGCTGGGAAAACTGGACAGCCACTTGTAAAAGAATGAAACTAGATCACTTTCTAACACCATACACAAAGATAAACTCAAAATGGATCAAAGATCTAAGCATAAGACCAGAAACTATAAAACTCCTAGAGGATAACATAGGCAAAACACTCTCTGCTATAATCCAAAGCGGGATACTCCATGACCCACCTCCCAGAATATTGGAAATAAAAACACGAATAAACAAATGGGACCTAATTAAAATTAAAAGCTTTTGCACAACAAAGGAAACTATAAGCAAGGTGAAAAGACATCCTTCAGAATGGGAGAAAATAATAGCCAATGAAGCAACAGACAAACAATTAATCTCAAAAATATACAAACAACTCCTGCAGCTCCATTCTAGAAAAATAAACAACCCAATTAAAAAGTGGGACAAAGAACGTAACAGACATTTCTCCAAAGAAGATATAAAAATGGCTAACAAACACATGAAAAGATGCTCAACATCACTCATTATCAGAGAAATGCAAATCAAAACCACAATGAGGTACCACTTTACACCAGTCAGAATGGCTGCCATCCAAAAGTCTACAAGCAATAAATGCTGGAGAGGATGTGGAGAAAAGGGAACCCTCTTACACTGTTGGTGGGAATGCAAACTAGTACAGCCACTATGGAAAACAGTGTGGAGGTTCCTTAAAAAGCTGCAAATAGACCTGCCATATGACCCAGCAATCCCACTGCTGGGCATATACACCGAGGAAACCAGAATTGAAAGAGCCACGTG